>JAUCBJ010006328.1:0-48860 GCA_032718475.1 Nemertoderma westbladi | reverse complement strand
ACGGGCTAAGAATACCCGCGGGCAAAGGATACTCACGGGCTAAGAATACCGCGGGCTAAGAATACTCACGGGCTAAGAATACTCGCGGGCTAAGAATACCCGCGGCTAAGAATACTCGCGGGCTAAGAATACCCGCGGGCTAAGAATACTCGCGGGCTAAGATTACCCGCGGGCTAAGAATACTCGCGGGCTAAGAATACTCGCGGGCTAAGATTACCCGCGGACTAAGAATACTCTCGGGCTAAGAATTCACCCAACCGTTGTAATGTATACCGTATATTGTGATACATCATATCCAAGGAGTTACTGTAGTAGTGCTACTGTTCTAGTAGCTACTGGCGGCGGTTACTGTCCGGGGTGCTACTAAAGTAAATTTTCTTCGGCCGCTAGGCGAGGGATTACGCACAAAGTCTGACGACTTATTTCCAGTGCGGTCCCCCAGAACTTTACTCCCCAGAGGAAACTCCAGTACTCATTTAGCTACCACTTAAGGATGCAAGGCAGAGATGCGCCCTGGCTGGTCCCTTTAAAGCATTCGTGCCGAAACGAAAACTGCCCTGGCCCATGTGAGGATCGAACCCACGACCTACGGGAGATGTGAATTCAATGCAACCACTACACCAAGGTGGAACCTTGGTTACTGTCCGGAGTACTACTGTCCGGTTTGTAATGTGCTAGGTACAACTATCCGGGTGCTACTGTTTGGAGTGCAACTGTCCGGGTTGCTACTGTCTGGGGTGCAACTGTCCGGTTTGTAATGTGCTAGGTACAACTGTCCAGGTTGCTACTGTCAGGGGTTCAACTGTCCGGTTTGTAATGTGCTAGGTACAACTGTCCGGGTGCTACTGTCTGGGGTGCAACTGTCCGGTTTGTGATGTGCTAGGTACAACTATCCGGGTGCTACTGTTTGGGGTGCAACTGTCCGGGTTGCTACTGTCTGGGGTGCAACTGTCCGGTTTGTAATGTGCTAGGTACAACTGTCCAGGTTGCTACTGTCAGGGGTTCAACTGTCCGGTTTGTAATGTGCTAGGTACAACTGTCCGGGTGCTACTGTTTGGGGTGCAACTGTCCGGTTTGTAATGTGCTAGGTACAACTATCCGGGTGCTACTGTTTGGGGTGCAACTGTCCGGGTTGCTACTGTCTGGGGTGCAACTGTCCGGTTTGTAATGTGCTAGGTACAACTGTCCAGGTTGCTACTGTCAGGGGTTCAACTGTCCGGTTTGTAATGTGCTAGGTACAACTGTCCGGGTGCTACTGTCTGGGGTGCAACGGTCCGGTTTGTAATGTGCTAGGTACAACTGTCCGGGTGCTACTGTCTGGGGTGCAACTGTCCGGTTTATAATGTGCTAGGTACAACTGTCCGGGTGCTACTGTCCGGGTGCTACGAACCGGGGTGCTACTGTCCGGGTTGCTACGGTCCGGGGGGCTACTCCCATCCGGGTTTTTACGATCCGGCGTGCTACTGTCGGGGTTGCTATGGTCCTGGGTGCAACTGTCCGGGGGGCTACTGTCAGCAGGGGTGCAACTGTCCGGGGGCTACTGTCCGGGGTGCTACGGACCGGGGTGCTTCAGCACGGGGTGCAATGGTATTAGATTTAATTGTATATTAACGATCTGGCTGACACGCTTGCTCGACAGCCTACAGTCTGGTGTGTCGACTTTTGTGATGGTCACGGTGATGTTTTTATATTCTTTCATTTTAGCTTGACTTTGACTTAACACATTTTTAGATGATTGGGTAACTTTAATTAAAACAATAAACTCAATAGCATTGAGTATACTCGATAAATTGAGGGGGACATAGAAGCCATTGACACCGACACTGTAATACTTGTTATTAATTAATATAGATGAACATTTGACTTGTCCGTGGGGGGGTGGGTTTATTTACAAATTAATTTGCCCTGGAGAGCGATGAATTTTTATTGCGTCGAAAGTCCCGCCCAATCTGCTCTGGAGAGGAACCTACCCAACTGAAACCTCTACATAACCAAATCAATAAACGTCTCCGATGAATTACATTTAGTCACCATCGTACTTCCTCGAGCCCTCTTTACAATGTTTACAACCTACCCAACTACCTTGAAACCCCCCCTCCCCCCCCCTCCTGGTTCTCTCTTCACTATAACATAATCGCGACACACAACTACACTTCCGGTGCATTAACACGTGGTAACCACTATATTCCCCGTTAACATAGTTATGGAACAGTATCCAATTCGAAAGATTAAACAAATCAAAATCTAAAATTATATATTCTAAATGAACTAAAATCTAATATCATTCAGATCAGGTCAGGTATTCTAGGTCATTGATCAAGAAAACTTGCCACCTCCATGCAGCATAAAGGAGGTGCCATCTGTAGCTGCATAGACCCTCTTACTAGGGCAAATCTGGTCCTGTAACTAGGACCCCCTTCGTTCTGGGATAAGGCTGCCCTTGGTCCTGGATTAAGGACCCATATACTTGGCTGCGAATTTATTAGCTCGAATTTATACAGGAGAATATATATATTATAATATACGAGTTTTTGTAGAGCTATAGAATTTATTATAAACTAAAGTTAAAAGTTAAATTAAGTTTTTTCTTTACAAATTTAATTGTATAATAAGACGAAGAAAAAATTATATGACCAAGAAGAAACATGTTAACATTGCAGCCCATTTCATTTCTAGGTATATTACCGGTATATTATATACCTGTAGGCCAATATTATAAAACAATATGAATAAAACAACACGAACTATATTAAGACAAAAAATAAAAAAAGCACAACACATTCAAAATATTATATATGTATATAATCAGACAGATAGCGCCACACTAAATATATATTACCATATAGGCCTACAGACACATAAGTAAGTATAAACAATAATATTTATTTGTTTTAATTTTTTAGTTTACTTTAACCCCGGCGAACTACATATAACGGTAATGTCAAATCATATGAGTCAATAAAATTAATTCTAATAATAATAATATCATCAAACTTTTTTACAATAACAATCTGTTTTACACGAGATATTTAAAGGTAATGTCGTACCGGTATATATATATAACATCAATATGAATATATATACAAAATTTCTGCAATATACCGAAAGGACCCCCCCCCCCCCCCCCCCCCCCCCCCTTCACTTGTAAACCAACCATATTGAAATCACAATAAATTTGAATTTAAGATGTTTCTCAGAAAATGAATTAAGATCATATTCCAAGACATGCATTTTACTAGTATTCGTATTCGTATCAAACAATAATAATAATATTACAAACAGTACCATTATATAATGTATATTTTTGTATTTTGTGTTTTTTATTTATAATGTTAAATAAAATTACATAAAATTAAAATAAAATTTTTTTAATACGTTATTTGTTGCTTAACACTGCGTGTTTCGATAACGCGGTATTATTTTTGTATATGCGAGGTACAAAAGGTATTTACAAATGCTAAGTTTGTCTTAATATATAGGCCTAGTTTACTGCCTGTGTACCTTTTTTTTATTCAATTTGAGTATTTACTAAGTACCGGTATCAAAACTAATAATCCATAATCATAAATAACCAACAACATACAAGATATTCGTTGAATATGTGATTAAAACAAAATGGTTAGCCAGTTCGAAAATTAATTTAAACTTAACATTGATAATAAATAAATATACATTTATATTGCATATCTTATATTGCGTATATCGTATAATAATGCTATATAACGAAAAAAAATAGCAAAAAGATTGTATCTGTGACCAATATATACAATTTATTGTATAATTAGCAACAATTAGAGCAAATAGGTGATGGATAATGAATGGTCAATGGTTCTGTTTTAATGTTGAATATTGAACTTTTATTAGTTTTAATAAATAAAATGTAGTCCATAATGCCATACTATATAGTATATACCGATGGTAATGGGCGTTCATGTCATTTAAATTATTGTGACCCCCCCGGGCTACATTCCTAAAACTGGAAGTAAACATACCCCCCATTAAAAAGTGAACAAAGTGTCCCACACTTTCCCAACCAACGCAAACACGCCACCCCAACATCGTGAATATCATTGTATAATTTATTATTAACAGGATATAAATAAAGCGACTGGGTATTCATGCAAAATGTGACGTTTAACGCCGGAAAGTCGGAAACGCAAACATATAATAATAATAATAATAAATAATGTGTAATAAATAAGGGGGGGGGGGGGGGGGGGGTGATGTGACTAGAAATTATATCTCGTGTCGGTGAATTATCAATGTTATTAATTAATGGAAAGGAGCCGGTATAAGATACGTGTTACTCGAACCAAAACAATAAACAAAACTTCCCAGCGGAAAGGGATGATTTTGATTGCGTCCAACTCGAAAGTCACCCCCCCCCCCCCTCCCCGCTACTATAAATGTATAATGCATATTATTGAATGTGTACTGGTATACTATATATGTTGAATGGATGGACAAAGATAATTCCACTACAAATATTTAAACGCGAGATAAAAAAAAAAGGAATACAATTCACCAATCTAAAAATTATTATAACAAACACCTTAAAAAAGAACATCAAACTAAAATACCGTAGCAACTAATTATCGTGCATAGATTGACAGCTGTTATCATCGACCGGTCGAAACACAAAGTTCCTCAGTTTATCGGAAGCCATTGACGCCTCTGAGGAGTTCTTTACAATGTTCGTTGAGACGCGTTCAAGTTGCTCTTTGGTGTAACTGAGGTACGAGCGACTTGTGAACATAGCGGAGTTACTATTGGTGTTGGACCAGTTGACAGACTTGCTCCTCGCCAGGAGGGCCTCGGTATGAGTTGTCGTCTCAGAGGAGCCACGCTGCGATTCAGATTGGTTGGAATTCTGCCTTGCTTTCATCATCATAACAGCAAAAATGTTATCGGAGGAAGTGGTTGTATCTTCAATGGATTGCGAATCCCGCAACTGACGTATGTAAGTGTCACGTTCATGTCTTTGTTTTCTCCACACACCTTCATCTTCATCCTCTCCATCTATTGCAACAATTTTGTTGTTGTCTACAACAGTTCCGCGAGATAGAAAGTCGTTTAAAGATGCTTCTTCCTTTTTAGCCCATTGGAAGTTCCTTTTTCGGTTCTGACCATCATTTTCATCCGTGCCGAAGAGTTCCTTCATGCGATCAAGAGCGACTGCATCATCATCTAGAATTTGTTTCAACTGATATTTACCAATTTCTTTACGAAGCAACTCGTTATCTGGCGCATCCTCGTCATCGATGCCTTCGAGGTCCCACGCATCCATCTCTTCGCCATCCTGCTCATCGTCACTCCCCACCTCACTACCTGATAGCTCTGCTTCCTTATCAATATAATCATCAAGCTGAATCCCCTTTTTAACATACTCAATCTCCTCATTCACAAAACTTCCACTATCATCATCAATATCTATATCATCATCCTCACTGTCTTCATCTTCCTCCACTACCTTCCTAATCCGTCTAACTTTCTGCCTGGCAACATTAAATGAATCATTTGATTCAATGTCACATTCGTCACTACCAGAAACATCACCATCTTCCTCTTCACTATCATAATTCACAATATCTTCCTCATCATTATACTTTGCAGAGATTCTAAATGTACTTGCATCTTTCTGAGATTCTGAAGATCGAATTTCATTGAACAATGGTGCAAAACACCCCTGTTGACGAGTTGATTTAGAATCAAGGTTGGATGTTGCTTGCTGATGTTTCTCTTTATCTGGGGTGCTAGTCCTCATATCCGCTAATATGCCATCCAAGGTGTTTTTGACTGCAGTACCTTCATCAAGATGGGGTGCAAAGCAAGCAGAAGCTCTTGTTTCCTCAACTAAAACATTTCCATCATTTGATCTCGAGCAATTACTATGTTTTGTTTCGTTGCTGTTATCGGTAAAACTACCAACACCATTAACAGATCCTGATAAGTGCTTAATAGCATTGCTTTCTGTTGAAGAGCACACCTGACCAGAACACAATCCAAGCAACTCCTCAAAGTTCACTTCCCCTGCAGGTGAACTAGAGATGACATCCCTCAATCCCTTCGGATTCTCTAATATAATTCTTGGTGCAATTTCTGTGCTATGGTCTTCCAAGTCATTATCCACATCCAAAGAAAATATTGGCCCTTCAATTAATTCATCATCATCATCATCAGAGTCAACTCTTATGTTCATTAAATTTGTCCCATCTGATGTTTCTGACGGTGATGTTTTTGAATGCTTTGACAATTGGCAATTGCTACTTGATATATCTATAAATCGGTTTGGTGGTAAATCAGATTCCAGACTGTCTATTGTGTCATCTTTGCCAGACAGGTAAGACATCACCTCACATTGGTCGTCATGGCTATAAGTTTCCCGACTGCTAAACAAACTTTGCTCAGATTCGGTGCTCCAAGTTGATAAACTTCTTTTTGTCAGGGTTGACATCGAAGGCAATTCATTTGACTCTGATGAGCACACATCTGACTGCATCATCACTGTCGTAGTTTTATTCATGTTGCGACATTTCTGATACATATCTGCTTTCAATGAATTCTTAAGAAGGGCGAGTGTAACCTTCCCCCCACCTGTGGTACTTTTATTCTGGACATTATTATTACGCTTATAGTTATCTATTACTTGCAGAGTGTAAGGCTTATGTTCTTTTTGTATAGTATTGCTTAAATCCATCAACATATTGGATGATTTATCCAACATTACAAAAGACTCAGGTTTCCCTTCCAAAGAGGGTTTTACATCATTGAAATCAAATCCTCTGCTCTTCAACAACTGCAGTTTGCGTTCATTTACCTTTGAGTGCTGAATGATATCTCTAGATTGAGTGGGTTTTGCGGCAACCTGCTTTCCAATACAATTACTTAATCTCAGATTGGTAGGAAGCCCACCAACCATCTCTTTGTGCCTTTTCAAGGCATCATTGATATCCATGACAACTAACTTACTTTTAGATGACAGCTTTAGCGCAGCTTCTCTGTCCATTTGCTGACTTTTTGAATGAATTTCTGCAAGAACTGCTGCCGCACGCTTTGCTGATTCTCTTTTCATTGGTTTTTGTTTTTTACTAATATCTTTATCTACATTATCTTCACAGTATCGTTTAGATAGTGTATCATTATCAGGAACTGGGACACTATCATCTGAGTGATCATAATCTGAGCTCTCACTTCTATGAAAAGGAGCACTAAAAACTCCAGCAATCCCACTATCATCTTCATCATCATAGTTGCTTATCTTACCTTCTTGTTCTGATGTCTCCTTAACTTGTTCATGGTTGTTTTGTGGTTGAGAACTTGTTTGACTCATTATGCAGACATCATTGATCCCAAGAGTTAATTCCTCATCAGAGCTGTAATCAGATTCGATAGCTTTAACACATTTTCTTTTGTACCGAGGGTATCCACATTCATCTTCACTATCACTGCAAAGATCTTGCCGTGGTCTTTTAGCAACAGTTTCATCCATTGTTTATTTAAATAACAGGTAGGCCTATGAGTTAATATATATAATATAAATTAAATTCCGCAAGGATAAATACGTGTTTATATCATCAGGATCAGAAAAATACAGAAATATGGCAACTACGGTACATGACTACTATCATAACAAAATTTGGCTATGAGATACATTTACAGCATTAACAAATACAGCAGTGATTAGTCAGGCATGACGAGACTAGTAAAAACTGAAGCCCTAGTTAGTCTTAGCGGCTCACATACTGACATACATGCATGGACTATCGTCCTATATATGTGGTATTGGTATAGGCCTGTATCAGTATATACAAACTATATGATCAGGTAGGGGACACAGCTGCACCGACAAGGCATGTTAACTGGAACTGCGCGAAAGAAATAAAACACATTACAACAAATAATTATCAATAAGTAACAGGCCTGGGTTTATTTCCAAATTATATTCGTATGATGAAAAATAGCATACCAGTACAAAACGTTTAGGTTATGATATGACGTATTAATGACGCCAGCATTACAATTGGCCAACAGCATTAAATTAATTTACTTACACGAGTAGCACTTTGCACATGTAGTTACTATATCGTTAGTTGTTAGTTAGGTGAAAGAACTGATACAGTAGGCCTACGAACTCATATACACCATGACCCGTAGCCGTAATACGGCTCTTTCCGGTTTCAGGGGCACTGAATTTTTAACAACCGACAACTGCAGTATTACTGCTGTACTGTCAACTGTTATTTATTGTACCGGTTCACCAGTATTGGGTGTACAGGTGTATAAACACAACCTGACAACAGCTTCCATTATGTTAGATGTAGTCTCAGACCACAGACTGATGTTGGCTGCAGTACAGCAGTACCTGTAATAACTACTGCGGGTATTGTCAGATTGTTACTTTGGGGACCATCTGACCGTCCCCTTAACCAGTAAACGTCCCTTATCTGCTTATATACCGCTTATTTTATGAAAGGCTTTTTACAATTTTTTTCATTAACATTTTTTGTACCGACTGTCTGACCATATGGCAGTATGGTTTCCCTCAATTAGTAAAGTGATCATTTATTGTTTTGGTTAGAAAAGCCCGCCTCTGTAACCTGCTCCTTTCCCTCATTTGTTAAACTGGTGGCTGTTATTGTTTTGAGGTTTGGTAAATTGATCGTTTATTGTTTTGGTTAGAAAAGCCTGCCTCTGCAACCTGCTCCTCTCCCACAATTGTTAAAGTCTGAAGGTGGCTGTTTATTGTTTTGGTTAGAAAAGCCTGCCTATGTAACCTGCTCCTTTCCCTCAAAAAATTATGAAATTAATTTGCATGCTTTGTTTGTATTGTTTAGTACTCGTACCGGTACCGGTATTTCTAGTATTACTGCATTATACTCAGATTATGCTGTTATGTATAATATAAATATTGATTGAGAAAACCATGTTTAGGCCTATCTAAAATCTTTACAATTTTTGGGAAAATTTTTCCCGTCTTTTTTCCCGCTATTTCCCCGAGGAGACAGGGAAATTTGAGAAAAATATTAGAGTGTTTTCATACATAGTGCGATAGCGGAACGATGCAATCCCCTATTCCTGTATCCTATTCGAAAAAAATTTTGAATAGGCTAAAGATTGCGAAAAAAAAATTCCGTATTTTTTTCACGAAAACCGGAAAATTTTAAAAAAAATCTGAGAAAATTTTTTTAAGTGTTTTCCCACCAGACAAGTGTTTTAGACACATGCGTTATTTAGTGTACAGAATACAGCTTGTACAGCTTGTATTTAGAATACAGCAGTACAGTACCAGTCAGCCAGTAACAGAGTACCGTATTACGTATTATGCAGATATATATAGTGTCATTTTCTGATGACAATGCACTGCCAACATATCCACTCTACCTGGTACTTGAAATTATATCAGTATGTTTAAAAAGAGTTAAAAAATTTTGCTCGCTTCGCTCGCGTTTGTATTTATATCCTACTCATATCCATTATTTCAATTTCCCTATTAGGCCACTGTATCTGTTTATTAACCTACATGAGTTGTTTCAATTGTTCAAACCAATATAAAACCACATTCTCATGTTCGCTACGCTCTCAATTTAATCCATAATCATATTCTAAATTTAAAAACAGTTCGTTGGCCTACTATAAATGTTAAAATTTTCTTACTCGCTGCGCTCGCAATTTAATGACATCTGTATTTTAAAACAGTTGGTTGACTTAATAATACTGTATAATAATACTAATACTGTATTAATCTTAATATTTCTGCAAAATTTCTTCGCTCGCTACGCTTGCCTTTTAATATTTTAATACTGTAGGTCTGCTGCAGTATAAATTGATAAATTATTACAATATAATACAGTCAGACAGTACAGCAGTAGGCCTACCTAATAACTGAATAATTGCAAAATTTCTTGAATGATTTGCGCGCATTGGATGTCATGGCTGGGGCGCTTTTCGGTTTACCAGAACCAGTGTGGCGCTTTTTTTTTCAATATTCCATATAGGCCCCCAATGAAGTAAGTAAAAATATACTGGAACACCCCCCCCCCCCCCCCCCCCCCGTAGCCGTAACTGCTAAATGAAGTAAAAATATACTAGTGCACAAGAGACTGAGATAATTTATTACTTCAGTAGGCCTACTGGCAGACTGGTATTTTGGTAGGCCGTACTACTGTACTACCTGACTAGGCCTATTAATTGTATTAACAGTTTATTAAAATAAATAAAAAAAACGGAATATTGGCGAATAATACTACTATCTGATGTCTTCTAGATCTAGTTCTATATCTATCTATCAGTCTATATCACTCACTACAATAATGGTTTTAGGTTTTTATTAAAAGTAAACAATAGCAAATTCAGAAATTTCCGATAGACAGATAGCTGAGATAGGCCTAAACAAGACTGCAAGACAGCAAGAAGTAGGATAAACGCGAGCAAAGTCAATCAGTCAATGGAAATTATTAGGTTTTTTTATTAGGACTGTAGGATACTATCCTATTCTATATAGCAGACAGGCTGACAGGCAAGAGGCAGACAGAGCAACAGCCAGCAGGGCGAGCAGGGGCACAGGCCTAGAATCAGTCAGTACCTACCTCTACGTGCTTCATGCTTGCTGACCGTAACAACACTTAGGCCCTACTGCCTTAGCCAGCTAGCCTATCATTTCATTCACCTTGGCTTCAACCTTGCTACCCAAGGTTCAACCTACCTGTCGTGCTGCCTGCCCCATACTTAAAATAGCTCCAACCAAACACAAATACAGCAAACAGCTGATTCAATGGACGGTGATTGGTCAGCCCACCAAGCATTATCATACTACAACCCCAGTGGCCAGCTGACTATTATTATTGGTGGACTGTTTAGTTTAATTGATATGTTGGCCCCTGAACGGCTAGCTATGAGCTGTCAGCACAGGAGCGCCATAAACCTCGATTCTATCTGTATGAGAACTGCTAACGGTCGCTGACCTGCCCCATTCAGTACCGGTACCCACCGTATGTATATGTTATATAAATCATACTGTAATTGCGGCCCCATTCAATTTATGCTGCTTTAATGGGAGCCCAAATACTGTGTTCTGTAAGTAATCTCTGCATGTATATCCATTAAGGATGCTTTTATCAACCGACAAACTTGTTCCATTCCTAGAATAACTACGGCCTTTCATTATTAATTGCGAATTCATAAAAAAACCCAGGGGGCCGGGCCGGTATTTCTTATACGCAGCCCTTGTAAGTTGTAGTGCTCTATGCGACTATGCGAGATATCGTAGGTTATTTATTTGTTTGTATTTGTATTTATTACAGTATTTGCCCCTTGCTTTGCTTTGCTTGTAAATACTAGGTTTTTTCAATTAATAATTAACACTAAAGCAATCAAATTCATATTTATTTTTTATTCAACAATATAAACCACATTTAGTAGTTCCATTTTCTGCAAATAACATATTTATTCTTGAAAAATCTTCGAATTATTACCCTGTTCCTACATTTATCCCTTCTATTAAAGATTATCTTAATTTATTTACTTATTAATTTATATTTTTTTTATTCCGATAAATTATTTTCCAGATAACAACGCATTTCTCCGGACGACATCACACCGAGGTATCATGCCATCTACCGGTAATTATTGGAACTAAACCTGCTTTTATTCTTCTCCCTCCATCACCTGTTCAACTGCTGTCGGAAGTCCCTACAGCGCCCCCTGCCCATTTCTGTAAGTAAAAAAACATTTTAAAACGGGTGCCAGGTTAACATAGATGAAATTGGGTGGGGACACCAGGTACAAAATAACAACATGATCCACTTCATACGGCGAGATACCACTTTATCCACAGAGCCGGCCCCAGGTACTATAGTAAAGAAAGTGTGAATTATAGTTCATACACAAACCCAGCGGTAGGCTACGATAAGTAAAGATAGTGTGAATTATTGTGGAGCGCTCTCCCTACCTTCTGGGTAACTGTTTTCTCTGGTGTTTCGTATTTCACGTCCACCCAATACCTTTACTTATATTTATTCAATTAATGTATTCATTCTTTTTATAACATTTGAATAAATAAACTTTCAAACTGTAAATCATATTTGTTACTTTGAATTTATATATATTTATTTATTTATTGCAGCCCCGCCAAGTTACTTCGAGTCGTCCCAGGAGCAACAAGGCCCCGGCTACGGTAGATACAATCCCTCCCCACTCGGGCCAGCCTACGTTTCAACCCCCCTTGGTCCCCCCTACCCTATTGCCCCCCTTGGCCCCCCCTTCCCCACATCCCCCCTTGGCCCCCCTTACCCCACAGCCCCCCACATTTACCCCACCCTAACCACCTCCATGTCTACACCGTGCAGTAAATCTACCAGCGCGTTCAACATTGACGACGCTTCCCTCAGTCTCGTTACCATGGCTATCAGCCCATCTCGCGATAATAAGAAACGGGAATCAACCTACCACTTATCCAACTCAAGTGTATCCGCTTCGTCTCAATAGAAACGGATAAACAATGACGTCGCACGACTTTTCGTGACGTCACCGTGCCAGTGACTTCACAAATTATTTTATTACAATTAATAATTTAACATCAGGAAACTGTAGCTACGAATTTATTTACTTACCCCCCCCCCCCCCCCCCCCGGCCGTCATTTTCTACAAATGGTGTTGAGATTTGATGAAATTTAAATACAGATAGTCAGACCAAACTTTCAATCTTTAGCTGCAGCATATAACAAAAAGTGCCTCCGTCGATATTGCGCCAGTTACACCGCATTTATTCGATATTGCGTCGGTTACACCGCAGTTATTCGATATTGCGCCTGTTACACCGCAGTTATTCGATATTGCGCCAGTTACACCGCAGTTATTCGATATTGCGTCGGTTACACCGCAGTTATTCGATATTGCGCCTGTTACACCGCAGTTATTCGATATTGCGCCAGTTACACCGCAGTTATTCGATATTGCGTCGGTTACACCGCATTTATTCGATATTGCGTCGGTTACACCGCAGTTATTCGATATTGCGCCAGTTACACCGCAGTTATTCGATATTGCGCCTGTTACACCGCAGTTATTCGATATTGCGCCAGTTACACCGCAGTTATTCGATATTGCGCCAGTTACACCGCAGTTATTCGATATTGCGCCAGTTACACCGCAGTTATTCGATATTGCGCCAGTTACACCGCAGTTATTCGATATTTCGCCTGTTACACCGCAGTTCTTCGATATTGCGTCTGTTACACCGCAGTTATTCGATATTGCGCTAGTTACACCGCAGTTATTCGATATTGCGCCTGTTACACCGCAGTTATTCGATATTGCGCCAGTTACACCGCAGTTATTCGATATTGCGCCAGTTACACCGCAGTTATTCGATATTGCGTCGGTTACACCGCAGTTATTCGATATTGCGCCTGTTACACCGCAGTTATTCGATATTGCGCCAGTTACACCGCAGTTATTCGATATTGCGCCTGTTACACCGCAGTTATTCGATATTGCGCCTGTTACACCGCAGTTATTCGATATTGCGTCGGTTACACCGCAGTTATTCGATATTGCGCCTGTTACACCGCAGTTATTCGATATTGCGCCAGTTACACCGCAGTTATTCGATATTGCGCCTGTTACACCGCAGTTATTCGATATTGCGCCTGTTACACCGCAGTTATTCGATATTGCGCCAGTTACACCGCAGTTATTCGATATTGCGCCAGTTACACCGCAGTTATTCGATATTGCGCCTGTTACACCGCAGTTATTCGATATTGCGCCAGTTACACCGCAGTTATTCGATATTGCGCCAGTTACACCGCAGTTATTCGATATTGCGCCAGTTACACCGCAGTTATTCGATATTGCGCCAGTTACACCGCAGTTATTCGATATTGCGCCAGTTACACCGCAGTTATTCGATATTGCGCCAGTTACACCGCAGTTATTCGATATTGCGCCAGTTACACCGCAGTTATTCGATATTGCGCCAGTTACACCGCAGTTATTTTTCAACCTTATAGTGATTTGTTAGTAGAAATGGAAAGCTGGTCGTGCAAGGATTCCAAATATGTAAAAATATCTGAATTTGTATGAGATATACCTGAGCGCGGGGAAATATGTAATATCATTAAAGATATTTACATCGGTTTAGAACGTTTTAGAATTAAGTAGCCCCGCGCCCGGTGGATGCTATAAAAACATATAACTTTCTTGCATAAATATTCAATATCTGATTATCATCCTATTTCAGTTTTTTACTGACTTGGAATCCCAGCAATAACCCGACAGAGTTACACATTTTCAAACACCTGTTGTAGCTAAAGATTGAAAGCGAACATATATAAATTATGGCTCACCCGCTAAGGGAGGAGGTGGGAGGTGAAACTATCTCTATTTCTAATGTCATGCAATCTCATTAATTAAGATCTGTAGAACACCTGGGGGGTATCTCACTTTTGTCACGTTTATTTTTATGTCACGTTTAGGCCAACTATAATTCCATACGGTGTTTAACCGAATAACCGCCATGTGATTTATATACTGTAGTTTATAAGTTTATATTAATTATTATTAACTGTTTATTACAGTAGTTACTATGGATACACGCAGTAAATATTTGTTGCATTATTATAATATTAAAGTGTCATTGGTGCATATTAGCTTGACTCACTCAAAATATTATATTTTTTGGTTGGAGACACCACTGTCTCAGAAGCGTATAGAACTGGAGACACCACTGTCTCAGAAGCGTATAGAACTGGAGACACCACTGTCTCAGAAGCGTATAGAACTGGAGACACCACTGTCTCAGAAGCGTATAGAACTGGAGACACCACTGTCTCAGAAGCGTATAGAACTGGAGACACCACTGTCTCAGAAGCGTATAGAAATGGAAACACCACTGTCTCAGAAGCGTATAGAACTGGAGACACCACTGTCTCAGAAGCGTATAGAACTGGAGACACCACTGTCTCAGAAGCGTATAGAAATGGAAACACCACTGTCTCAGAAGCTTATAGAAATGGAGACACCACTGTCTCAGAAACGTATAGAAATGGAGACACCACTGTCTCAGAAGCTTATAGAAATGGAGACACCACTGTCTCAGAAGCGTATAGAAATGGAGACACTACTGTCTCAGAAGCTTATAGAAATGGGGACTCCACTGTCTCAGAAACGTATAGAAATGGAGACACCACTGTCTCAGAAGCTTATAGAAATGGGGACTCCACTGTCTCAGAAACGTATAGAAATGGAGACACCACTGTCTCAGAAGCTTATAGAAATGGAGACACCACTGTCTCAGAAGCTTATAGAACTGGAGACACCACTGTCTCAGAAGCGTATAGAAATGGAAACACCACTGTCTCAGAAGCTTATAGAAATGGAGACACCACTGTCTCAGAAACGTATAGAAATGGAGACACCACTGTCTCAGAAGCTTATAGAAATGGAGACACCACTGTCTCAGAAGCGTATAGAAATGGAGACACTACTGTCTCAGAAGCTTATAGAAATGGGGACTCCACTGTCTCAGAAGCTTATAGAAATGGAGACACCACTGCCTCAGAAGCGTATAGAAATGGAGACACCACTGTCTCAGAAGCTTATAGAACTGGAGACACTACTGTCTCAGAAGCTTATAGAACTGGAGACACCAGTGTCTCAGAAGCGTATAGAAATGGAGACACTACTGTCTCAGAAGCATATAGAAATGGAGACACCACTGTCTCAGAAGCGTATAGAATTGGAGACACCACTGTCTCAGGAGCATATAGAAATGGAGACACCACTGTCTCAGAAGCGTATAGAAATGGAGACTCCACTGTCTCAGAAGCGTATAGAAATGGAGACACCACACTCTCAGAAGCGTATAAAAATGGAGACACCACTGTCTCAGAAGCGTATAGAAATGGAGACACCACTGTCTCAGAAGCGTAGAATTGGAGACACCATTGTCTCAGAAGCTTATAGAAATGGAGACACCACTGTCTCAGAAGCTTATAGAACTGGAGACAATACTGTCTCAGAAGCTTATAGAAATGGAGACACCACTGTCTCAGAAGCGTATAGAAATTGAGACACTACTGTCTCAGAAGCTTATAGAAATGGGGACTCCACTGTCTCAGAAGCGTATAGAAATGGAGACACCACTGTCTCAGGAGCATATAGAAATGGAGACACCACTGTCTCAGAAGCGTATAGAAATGGAGACTCCACTGTCTCAGAAGCGTATAGAAATGGAGACACCACACTCTCAGAAGCGTATAAAAATGGAGACACCACTGTCTCAGAAGCGTATAGAAATGGAGACACCACTGTCTCAGAAGCGTAGAATTGGAGACACCATTGTCTCAGAAGCTTATAGAAATGGAGACACCACTGTCTCAGAAGCTTATAGAACTGGAGACAATACTGTCTCAGAAGCGTATAGAATAAAATAAAAATAAAATAAAATAAAATTACACAACCGGCAGCATAACTGTAAAGTCCAGTAGTATACCGCTTACCGGATCCTAGTAACGATGTATCTTACCGTAAGATCTAGTAATGTAGACGGACTCGTACAGTATCTGACAACAAATCCCAGTGTATCTAAACAAACAGATACAAATACACAAACAACTACTGGCGAGGAGCAGAGTCTGGTGTCTATTCTACGTACGTGAGCGGGTCTAATGCCTACGAACTAGACAAAAGGAAACCTGTCCTCTAACCGGTGAGGCAGATGTACAGTTACGGTGACAGACCAAACTCACGGGAAAACAATCCCCGCGCAGCGAATCCTAACTATCGCTGACAGACCTAAATACCGTAACTTGCCGCGGTGTGATTTATATGGTTTATATACGAGCTAGTGGGTTAACAGACTAGCGTAACAATACTGACACCTGTACTAAATCAGTCTAAAGGGGGTCGTACCTTATGTAACAATACTGTGAGCTAGAAAACACAGTCTAATAAATAAATACTCCTTTTGCCGTAACTAAATATCAGATCGTAAATTTACAAACTACCAATAGTAAATTACAGATAAATTCTGCCTAAAGTAATCTAAAGTGCGCTATAACTAGTAGAACTCTAAGGGTACATATGTTTTAGTAGTATTAGTATAGTATAGTATTATTTAGTAGTATAGTAGTATTCTTAGTATAGTATTCGTATTCGATTATGAACCCAATAACTGAACTGCCTGACTGCCTGCATGAATTTATTTTTAATGATTTATTTTATTTATACTGAGTTGTTAACAAAAAAGGCGAAAGTTCAAGATGGCGGAAATCAAAGAAACAATGGAGATGTGTTGGAAAATGAACACTGCACGCCTTAAATCATTTTTAGCGAAACACGAAGTACCATCTACTGGACGCCGAGCTGAACTACTGACCCGTGCGGATCGGCTTATTATTAACGGTGTCGTATCTCTGGATTCTGTCGTCCCGGTCGACTCCTTAGTGGACCCCGCTGTCATTCCCGAGACGAAGGTGGTAAACACTCGAGAGTATACCACCCTAATCCTGGAGGCAAACTCGCCGGAGAATCCCGCCGTAATCCCGGAGGCGACGGAGGTAAACTCGCTGGAGGATCCCGCCCTAATCCCGGAGATGACGGAGGTAAACTCGCTGGAGAACCCCGCCGTAATCCCGCAGGCAACAGAGGTAAACTCCCCGGAGTATCCTGCCCTAATCCCGGAGGCGACGGAGGTTAACTCCCTGGAAGATCACGGCCTAATCCCGGAGGTGACGGAGGTAAACTCCCCGGAGGATCCCACCCTAACCCCGGAGGTGACGGAGTTAAACTTGCTGGAGAATCCCGCCCTAATCCCGGAGGCAACAGAGGTAAACTCCCCGGAGTATCCCGCCCTAATCCCAGAGGCGACGGAGGTAAACTCCCCAGAGGATCCCACTCTAATCCCTGAGGCGACGGAGGTAAACTCCCCGAATGATCCCGCCCAAATCCCTCCATTTGCTTCAGTTACTTGTAATTCGGTTCTAATAGAGGACTTACAAGATGATGGCTCTTGGAAACCCCGCAAGTCTAGCAGGAAGATCACTGATTTCTTCAGAAAAACCACTGCGATAGTCTCTGATCCCATGGAATCTTTGCTGGATCCTGGTGCCAAATTATTCAATCCTATGAATCCAACACCTGTACTCCAGTCCAAGCAAGGAGACTCCGATGATGTTCAGTATGTTGGATGTTACCATCACAATCCCAGTACTGGTCCTACTGTTGAACATAACAAATTCTACCCCGATCTAGAACTATCTTATGACGAAGAACGTGTGAAAGACGCAATTTTTAATACAAACATTCGCAAAGGACTGGTGCTTTTAAAGCCAAGTGACCCTGACTGGAGGTACTTCCAACCTGGTCAGAAACTAACAACAACGGTAGTGGACTCCTTCCTCTCATTACTGGGTGTTCAAGGTGGAAACAGAATTGGCTGTATTGACACCGCTTTGTGCAGTAAATTGCATCAGAACAACTTTGATACTGCCAGTGCCATTAAGTATATTGCCTCCTCTTGCGACATTGGCACCACATCACTTATATTCTTCCCTGATTGTAACAAAGATCACTTTGTTCTACACATTGCAGATCTAAAGCAACATTCTGTCCATACCCTGTGTAGTCTTAGCCAATTTACGGAACCAACTACCATCACAAAACGTATATGTTATCTTTTAAACCTAATTGATCACATAGCGCGGGGAGTACCTAATGCGTGGTCAACTGTGTCGCATGCTAATCCCTTTCCGCTCCAGAGACCTGGGAGTAACGACTGTGGCATATTTGTATGTCTATATGCCCTTGCCCTCTGCAGTGACTTTCAATTAACTCAGGATGTCTGTTCTGGTGATATCAGACATTGGTTACACAGTTGTATTTCCAATATCAAGCTATATGACCCTTAATTCGCTAGAGCCTTTCCTGTACACGTTGCAGGATGATCATCGACCACATTGCACAAGCAAAGATGCAGGTATGGTAACACAAACTCATTCGGCAGGCCTCAAGAAGGACATTGGGAAGTTCCCTCGGTACACCATAACAGATTTCACCCACCTGTCAAATAAATCAAGAAAGGCAGTTATGAAAAAACTTGAAACATTTGGGACTTGCAAACTAAACCTCCTAAGAGAAGCTATGTTTCAGGAGGTTAAAGCCCTAGCAAACCCCAATCAATCCGTCAGCCTGGCATTCCCTGCACGTCAGAACGACAGGGACTATGCAGTGGACGTGTATGAACTCATGATTTGTCTGAAAGAAACAAGATTCATGGAGAAATGCCGCAAGCGTCTCAAGTACACCTCCATAGATATGGGTGGGCCAGTATCGAACGATGTCCTCCGTCATGACCTTATAAAGTCAGTAGATACTTTGCAAGCTCGACTTACCAAAACAGAATTTCAGAACAATCAACTGCAGATTGAGTTGAAGAAGTTGCGAGATGATCTGGCACATGAGCGGCACTCACGGCTCATTCTAGAGGCTTCTATCAACAAACAGACTAAACTGGAACATCTTCCCGGAAGTCCCTTACAGTCAGGCGACTGTGACGAACCCACTAATCAAATAACCGAAAACACATGGTTTGAACAGAAAGCAAAAAAGCCAACCACAACTGCTATATCCACTAGCAACCGTTTCAAAGGTCTACCAGTTGAGTATACACACCCCAGGCAGGGACGGCTGAACTCAGTGAAGACAACGCCTAACACTGTCGATCCAACATGTCATTCATATAGGGAAAATAGCGACCGGAGAAAGGGAAATCCTAATACTCATATGAAGAAATACTCCAAGGCGCTGAATTTTCAAGTTGAGCCAGAGATAAAAACACACATGAATGTCGGCCAGTAAGCCAGAAGAAGCTGTCAGTTCCAAGACACCAGCGTGTTGATTACCCTTATTCATATCTATATGTCAGTGGACTTCCTCAACATACAAGCGAATCGCAAATCCGTAACTACTTGTCCAGCAGGGAAATCATGGTACACCGAATCAGATGGATAGTAAAGTTTCGTCAATCCAATAGCATACGCATAACCGTAAACAAGATGGATCAAAATCGTCTTTGTAGTGCTAATTTCTGGCCAAGTGGAAGTAAATGCTGTGAGTGGACTAAAGTAAAAGTAAAAGTAAATTTTCTTCGGCCGCTAGGCCAGGGATTACGCACAAAGTCTGACGACTTATTTCCAGTGCGGTCCCCCCAGAACTTTACTCCCCAGAGGAAACTCCAGTACTCATTTAGCTACAACTTAAGGATGCAAGGCAGAGATGCGCCCTGGCTGGTCCGTTTAAAGCATTCGTGCCGAAACGAAAACTGCCCTGGCCCATGTGAGGATCGAACCCACGACCTACAGGAGATGTGAATTCAATGCGACCACTACACCAAGGTGGAACCTTATTGGACAACCAATAAGAGGACTAATCAAGGCCTAGCAACACCGAACTGTGGAGCTAACTATGGGCCCACTCAATACTGGGATCAAAACTATATTAAAAGTAATGGGTTACAAGGGTCAAACTCAAGGTCGATACATACTGTGCCCTACGACTATGCATATTGGAGTTCCCAGTCCAACTTGGATCCACAAGACCCCAATATTAAGGACTCACGCTGTCACCTAAGAAATGGGTTGCCCCACGATTATGCGCACAGGAATTCCAAACTTAATTTGCAACAATCTCGGCTATTCCAGCACATAGAAGCTCCAATGTTTGACTGCAAACTCGCTGATCATGGTAGATACCCCCAATGGCCTTATCCAAACTTCGAATATCGCAATCACAAAAACATCCGCACTAAGGACAAAGCGTACCTGAACCATTTTTGACCCACCCGTCCAGCAATCTCATCACCATAGGCACCCCTATAAACTAAATAATATGGATGAACTTATACGGATTGGTACTTTTAACTGTCATGGAATTATTAGTAATATCGACTACATCTCACAGTTATTGGGTGTGCTAGACATACTTGCTATCCAGGAACATTGGCTTGATGGAGTCGAGGCAAATAGTATCCTAGCAGAAATAAGCCCGGACTTCGACTGTGTTCACCTTGTGAGTGATCTAATGAAAAACCCATCGCGTAAGCGTGGTGCTGGAGGTGTATGTCTACTTATACGCAAAAGTGTTTGCAACAAATTCAGTGTAGTGTCTTCATCCGACGACATTGTGGGTGTCATGGGCTCCATATCGGGTTTTCACCAGCCTCTATTGTTCGTTTCTGGATATGCACCCGACTCGTCCAAACCCGACTCTGTTTTTGAGGAGTTCCTTGGCAGGCTCTCAAATATTTTGGATATTAATCAACATGCAACACCATTTATCCTCTCCGATTTGAACTCTGATCTGGGTGCTCTCCAGGGTCCGCGTTGGAATAGAGAAAAGGCTACGGCTCGGGGGATTCGACTTCATCAATTCCTACAGGAGCAGGGCTTACTGGCCCTAGACACCTACAGCCCCTTCGACGGTCCAACAGTCACATTTAAAGGTCATGGCTCTTCATACATTGACCACATTCTTAGCACTTCAGAAGTCATGTCCAATGTTGTTAATGGTTGTGTTTACAAAACAAACCCCGCAAACTTCTCTGATCACGTTCCAGTAGTTGCTACTGTCGATCTCTCCAGGTTATGTTCAAATCATGTAGAATCAGCGGACAGAATTAAATCTAGATCTGCTCCAGCTCGCATACAGTGGACGAGGGTAAATAAACAACAACTTTCTAGGTATCGAAACAATGTGTCAGAGTGTCTAAATAATCTATACGCCGAAGTTGGTATCCCACCAGCACAGTGGTCTGTCAACAACATAGATAAGTTTGCAATGACCCTACGAAATAATCTGCACAATGCTTCTTCAAGGTACCTGCTCACTTCGAAGGGCAGGAGGAAAACAAAAAATCTAAGGATCAGGTCAATGGAAATTAAAGAAAGATCGAAGGTCTGTCAACAACTATACAATTTATGGGTCTGTGAGGGGAAGCCAACCAACAGTATCCATGGCAACGCACTGAAAGAGTCGAAGCGCTCTCTGCGGCGTCTAAAGAACTGGGTAACAAAATCTATGGTGAAAAACGAAACCTCACATATTGCGAGCACTTTTAAATCAAATCCGAGAAAGTTCTGGCAGCACTTCAATTCGAAACAGCATTCCGATAAACTGCCTCAAACAGCTGTGAATGCCATTAGACAGGATCTCAGAAATAACCATCAAAAGAGTAGTGACTATTCTCCCTCCATAGATCAACTAAAGAGCGAACTTAGACAACAATGTGCAGACTCATTTGTGCCAACAGTTTCACCTTTAGCTGTTCAGAGTGCTATATCATCGCTGGCCAAGGGGAAGTCACCTGACAATCATTCCCTCTCCGTAGAACACTTTCTGTCCCTTGACGCACAAATCATTAGCTCTGCTCTTGCGGATTTAATCAATGCTTGTTTTAGAACTGGTCATACACCGGAATTCATGGGGGAAACCATTTTGACACATATATATAAAGGAAAAGGCCGCAACATCAATGTGTCAAAGTCATATAGACCAATTGCTACAGTCTGCATTTTCGGGAAGATATTGGAATCTGTGATTCTACACGAATATTTCTCCTTGACGGATTTTATTCCACAACAGCAACTCGCTTACCAGAAAAAGCTGGGGGCAGATCTAATTATCAGCACTATTCTAGAATTCTTAGAGTCCCAGCGCAGAACCGGCACCAATGTCTTCCTTTGTCAAATGGACATTTCTGGTGCATTTGGTAGCCTCGACTTTGTTCTACTGTTCAGTAAACTAAAGGAGATAATAAACCCTTACACATCTGCCTAGTTCTACTAGCGTATTATGAATCTACTTGTGCCTTTCTCAAGGTTGCCGATGAGATAGATGTTTGTGGGATCAACCTGGTACGTGGAGTTAAGCAGGGGTCACTGTTGTCACCTTTACTGTTTCTTCTTTATATGAAGGATGTTCTGGATATCCTAAGCTTAAACGGATTTGGGTCCATCGTTGGGCTCATTTGGCTGGGCATCATAGCATATGCTGATGATATACTGCTCACTGCAACATCTGTCACCGAACTGACATTGGCCGCTGATATTTTCAGCATTGAAATGAATAAAGTGAAACTGGAGATTGAAATGAGCAAAACAAAGTGGTCCTGCTATGGTAATGATTATACATGTGAAAATGTCCCTACATTTATGTGCATCATTGGAACATTAGTTCCACGATCAGATGACATGACCTTTTTGGGCTTCCCCATTGTACATCCACGTCGCAACAGCCTCCAGGATTGCATCCGCTCGATAGCCATAATGTCGGATTTATTTCATCGAAATGGGTGGAATGCGCGCTGGCTCGATTGCAGCACACTGGGATACCTGTGGCGGTCCATAGCTGTACCAACCATATCCTACTCATCGCGGTATCTTATTGGTTCGCTATGTTCAAAAGAAATCGCTGAACTTGACTCTTATTACCGAAAGACTCTGCGAGGTTTACTTTTCGTGGGTCCTTATTCAAGCAACAACGTAACCCTTGCATTACTCGGATGCAACGATTTTAGTGTGGAAATGTATAAACTTTGTGTCGGAACATTAACCAGAGTAAATAAGTGCCCAAATGTTTTATTACAGTCTATCCTGCGTATCGCATTACAGGCTAACCTGTCTGGGACAACAAATAACCTTGGAATTGGAATTGGAATTGTTTATTGACATCAAAATACAGTAAAAATATTAAAAACATAGGCAATACGTTAAACGTTACACACAACAGTACAATCGAAACTGAAACAAGTATTTACAAATTTATTCATTATTTATAATTAATTACAGTAGGCCTACACTGTAGAATATTTGGTTTTATCGTTTGAGATATTAGATTACGGTAAGGTGTAGCTGTAGGACTTTAAAATTATGGTATTGTATACTAAAAACAATAGAAGAGAAACGGTTTGGTTTGAACAAATAAGTTTTTATGGGAGTGCACACTAAAAAGAATCCTAATGATGATGTAGATGTGGATATAATTACAAATATTAAAAAAAGGGGAACATACAGGCGCATAGGAAGCACAAGGAGGCGCACAGGGAGCATACATACGGGCGCGGAATGATAACGGTTAACGGTACAGAGCAAAAGATAATGATGTCGGGGATAACCTCATGAGACATAGTCTCGTTTCCATGGGGGTCCCCTGGCTATGCAGTGAATCGATCTGGCTATAAAATCATTATTGAAACTTAATAAAAAAATGAAAAATAAAAAATAAAAAAAAAAATACAGAACACGGTTACGATACGATTAAAAAAAAAGAATGAGAGTTTTTGTAGGGATGGTTAAAAAGAATAGATGCATTGTTCTCGGGAGGATAAAAGGCTAAGTAAGTGGGTCTTTACTTTGTGTTTAAAGGATTCTACTGTGGTTAATTGTTTTATTTCGTTCGGGAGTTTATTCCACAGGAAGGGTCCTAAGTAGGAGAAGGCGTGCGTGGCAGTTTTAGTTTTTTTCCGAGGAATAGTGGCGTGCGCTATGGAGGACCGTGAACGATCCGAAGAGGTAGCTAAAAGTTACAAGGGACTGGAGGTAGATGGGCGCGGTTTTCCTGTATACTTTAAACATGTGGGTCAGGATGGTTTGATGGACCCGCTCGGTGATAGGGAGCCAGTTTATTCGGATGAAGTGGGTAGAGTCGATGTGGGTGCGCGAGTCGAGATCGAGACAGAAACGGATACACTTCCGTTGGAGTGCGTCGATGCGGTTACGGAGGCGGCTGGCGGCGCTCAGATACCAGTCCTTTATGTAGGACTGGGCTCAGTTTTTGAAAAATGTTCTCAAAAGTATGCTATCCCCAGTTTGAGCTCAATTTTGTTCTATAAATACAGTAAATGCTCACTATATAAGCTTTTAGAACCTGCAGCACTCACAATGGTGGAGGAATCCGACCGCGATTTTATTTTGCAGTGCTATTCGCAGTCGTTGCCTTTCAAAACGCGTCATCATAGGATAGAACAATATTTTAACTGGATAAATAAAGTTAGGGTGACGTGATTGCTGGATCGTATCCTATTTTGATTTATCGTGTACGAACTATAACTAGTAATTATTGAGTCATTAATGAACCGAATACAACCAGTAATTTTACCTGAACTTATGAGCATAGCTCTTTTAGATGATCCGGATTTTATTCTCTTATTATGAATGGCTTAGTAGTAGCATTCTGTTTTAATTATTCTCAAATGTCATATCAATTATTTTACTAACAGTGCTATTTATATACTTCTGCTATTTGATTTTATTTTGTACTTCCCTTTTAAATTAACATAAATAAATGCCGGCTTGTCCGGATGATGCGCCTCCATGCGCTCTGATTATTGAGTATCTCATTGTACTAGGTTTTAGTGATTTTCTGACCAAAACAATACCGTGCGCTAGCTACGAAAATAAGCTAGTCGCGCTCTGTAGAACTTTATACTTACAAATGACGTCAAAGCTCTCTCCTTCCTATCCACAACTCAACCGGGCAATTACGGTGTTAGTGATCGGCACAAATACCAGATTCTGGTTGTAAGATAAGAAATAGTGGTTAATTGCTACCGTACGTTAGCTGATCTGGTATACAAATTTGATTCTAGAATTTTGTTGGCGCGGTGGTTAGCAGCAATACCTATCAGTACGTGGCAAGGCGCGGTAGGATATTAATAAACCTCCCTAGGCCAAGCGAAGTGCCGGTAGCAGAAATACTCCTTGCCTGATCAAATAACTCAGGTTCAGACAGGGGGGGGGGGGGGGGGGGGGGGGTACTAATGTATATTCTACAAAGCAAACCGGTACCGAACTGTCAGTATTGCGAATCACTAAATTATGGAAGTCCCAGGACGGTGTCACGCTTACCCTGATCTATAGGTCTTACGTCGGGCAAGGGCGTCAAACAAAGTCTTACCTTCCTCGGAAATCGGGCGCTGCATGGCAAGGTGGAGTATTTCGAAGGGGCGAAGGGGGTGCGCGGTCTAATCTAATGTGGGCGCTAGCGTGTTGTGGACATCTTCCCTGCGTTGCTGATGGCCTAACGGTCTAGGCGGCCATCCTCCCAATGCTTGGCTGTCCCAATGGTGGACAATTAGAAATATACATGTTCAAAAGTTTACAGTATATTTACGTAATTTACAAAGATTTATCAACCTGAACAAAGTAAACTAATAATAAATGTTGTGAAGTAAGTGATAACCGAAGGCAAACAAACCCTTATATAGCAAATCTGGGACATAGAATCCGACATAGAGCATTCCATGGCCTCACATTGGAGCAATAAGATGTTCCATGCCCTATGATTGGCCCAACTCATCGTTCCATACGTTGTACGCACCTCATTGGTTTATCAAATTAGATCAAATGAAAATAAATTGCCCAAAAATGCAAATTTCCCGACTGGGATTCGAACTCGTAACCTATCTGTAATGTAACCAATGTAACCTTAACCATCTGACCACTGCTCCATTAGATTACCTACGGGTTTATGTGTACCAGTATGAATAGGCATATTACATTACTGTAATTTAATCAAAATGCGTCGGATTTTAGAAAGTTTTTACATTAAACTACACGAAGTGGGGCCTTCGCGCAGCACGTGACTTAAATTTAATTTAAGTACTAATTCGAAAGTATTACTGTATTAGCAAATTTTAAGCAGATTTCGCCTAATCACTTTTTACCTCTTTCATTTCTATTCAGACATTTCTGACTCTAGCGGTATAGTGAGAACTGAAGATGGATTAGGCTCCAGCCCCACAAAGACACAGCCTATGGATGAATAGTACATACGTACATTGGCCAAGTTTCATCTTGAATAACGGATAACGAAATGAGAGACGGATATCACTTTCAGAAATTTCGTCGTATAGCGGCAGACCGATTAAATCTCCCCCCCCCCCCCCCCCCCCCCCACAAAGACGCAGCATGTGGTCCAGAATATATGGCAAGATTCAGCTTAAACTGATTAAAATCAATGAGACGGGAGAATCTATTCACTTTCAGGCATAAAGTAGATTTTCTGATTTTCAACAAAACAAATTTTCAACTTGGCAGCTTTAAATTCGACAAAGTTATAAGCATGTCAATATCATAACGACGACAACGATTTCACTTTCAGACATTTGGCCCTCTAGCGGCAGACTGGAGAACTGCAGATGGATTCGCCTCCTTTGAAAGTCACAGCTAATGGTCTAATACATATCTGCCAAGTTTCAGCTTAAACGGATTAAAAGCAAAGAAATGGGAGGGCATTTAATGTTTAGACATGTGGCCCTCTAGCGGGAGACCATTGCACTGATGGTGTCTGAAAGTCTCTCAAAAATCTCAACTTTAGCTCATATTGATACCTACAAATTTTCAACTTGGCAGCTTTAAATCCGACAAAGTTATTAGCATGTCAAAATCGTAACGACGACAACGATTTCACTTTCAGACCTTTGGCCCTCTAGCGGCAGACTGGAGAACTGCAGATGGATTTGCCTCCTTTAAAAGTCACAGCTAATGGTCTAATACATATCTGCCAAGTTTCAGCTTAAACGGATTAAAAGCAAAGAAATGGGAGGGCATTTAACGTTTAGACATGTGGCCCTCTAGCGGGAGACCATTGCACTGATGGTGTCTGAAAGTCTCTCAAAAATCTCAACTTTAGCTCATATTGATACCTACAAATTTTCAACTTGGCAGCTTTAAATCCGACAAAGTTATTAGCATGTCAAAATCGTAACGACGACAACGATTTCACTTTCAGACCTTTGGCCCTCTAGCGGCAGACTGGAGAACTGCAGATGGATTCGCCTCCTTTAAAAGTCACAGCTAATGGTCTAATACATATCTGCCAAGTTTCAGCTTAAACGGATTAAAAGCAAAGAAATGGGAGGGCATTTAATGTTTAGACATGTGGCCCTCTAGCGGGAGACCATTGCACTGATGGTGTCTGAAAGTCTCTCAAAAATCTCAACTTTTGCTCATATTGATACCTACAAATTTTCAATTTGGCAGCTTTAAATCCGACAAAGTTATTAGCATGTCAAAATCGTAACGACGATGACGACGACGACGACAACGACGACGACGACGACGACAACGACGACGACGACGACGACAACGACGACGACGACAACTATCCGCCAACTTCGTGGCTCGCCCCACAAATGCTACTTTATAGTGAAATAATCCATCACCGCTCCATGAAAACAGTAAGTAAGACTGTTTTCACCAATCGAAATACAAACTATTTACAAATATTTCTTAAATCTAATCGTGGGGCCTAAAATATAAAATAATCACTACCTAATTATTGCATACTTATTATTGCAGGTACGGCGTAAATACAATCTATCATTCATACAAAATACAAATTTACCAATTAACTTTAGTGCATAAAATACAAAAAAAGAGCTTTCGGTTATCAAGATAAGCAAATTAAACAAATTAGAACAAATTAAAACAAATAATTTCAAACTTTCAATAATCTTTCATATATTACAAATATACATAATAAACTTTCCAAATTAAATCAATCCAAATATAAACAAACATAATGCGCTAATAATTTCCAAATAAGTCTTAAAGTGTCCTCCTGTGCTTTCGTCCTTTTGGGCTCCTCCCCGAGGCGCACCCATGAGGCGGACGTGTTTCCACCACCCCTGGAGCCAGTCCGACAGATGTTCTTATCACACCGGGCCAGAGGGTGGCCCGATGCTTCCCGGGTTCAATTTTCAATTCCCCGATCACACCGGCACAGATCGTTGCACGTGTAGCCAGATGGTCAGCTACTGTCAACTTACTGTGGCCTGACTGTACATCGAGCCAACTCAAAGAGTCAACCGGCAGGTGGACCAGTCGATAGCGATCGAGCACCAAGGTCGCCCTTGGGCCTAACCGACGGTCTTGTCCCAAGTGGGCTTGCGCTACCCAACATTGGAATTTTAACTCGTTTTCACCCGCCTCGCCGGCAGTATTGGAGGATACCGACTAGCACAAAGGCTAGAAACAAGTCACCACTTACCAGTCACTGTACACGTGTACTCAACAGATGCTCAAAATATCAAGTACACAAATCGGGCACATACCATACACACACAGAAGACATAATCGGGAGAGACAAAATCGGTGACAAATCAGAGGGGCAAAATTGTATCAACTCATAAAGAGTCAAGAGTACCTTATTTTGCCGTGAGGGCAAAATAACTTTGTGTGCACAAAGTATGCTGGGGCGCAGTAGAGATATGGTCCTACTAATACCAGCGGCGTCTGGACCAACTGGCAAGGGTTCCCATACTCACTCGCAGTCAGTGGCCACACATACAATCACGTGTACTCATGTACCCACAGCAACAGAAAGCTCAAAGACCCAAACAAATCCCAAAGACCAATCAGCTGAACATGGAGACAATAACATATAGTATCAAAAAAACGGAACAGTTGATGGCCAAAGGAACCCATCCAAGCCCCAAGCAAACTGCCACTGATCGCCCACATACAAAACAAGTTCATACCACATGAACCACAAATCACGCCATGCCACCACCCCTACTGTGTACAGGACTGGCAGTACGGCAACAGGCCGACTAGACGGTACCACGGCACCATGTCGATTCATAGTTCGCTAGACACGAGGGCCTTCAGTGACTCCCTTGCACTATATTTGAGATTTAGCGTGCCCCCAGACCCTCACGAGTCCAGCGCCGCCTGTTGATCGCACCCCAATAGAGACCTCACCTCTTTAGGTACAATCTCAAAAGTTCGTCCTACTGGTCTAGATATCTTCTCCTGAGCACTGATTGCTAACGGTAGGCTCGCAAGCCTTCCTTCTCTATCTCGCTCCTCCAAAACCAACATCCAAACGTAATGCTTCCAATATAAATACCCAAATATAATATCCAAATATAAATATCCAAATATAATATCCAATATAAATATCAAAATATAATATCCAATCGGTAGGCTTGCAAGCCTTCCTTCCTTCATCTTGCTCTCCTAATCCTTGGTCGAACGGGCTCGTCCACGCCCTCTAATACGATTGGGTGGTGGTCGGGATCGAACTGGACTCGGACTTCGGTGTCGAGCTGTTGGTGGTTCCAAATCGCTAGGAAAGGGGAAGACGGGAGTTTCACACATCCATCGTGCGCTCAGTCCTCTAAATCCTCGTCTGATTCCAATCGTTGGCTTCGTAGCATCGGATCGAGTTTCCACAACGCTAGGAGGAAGTCTAAAGGGTGGGACTGTTCCGTCCGCTGACACCTCGCTCTCTGACGTTGTCTGAATTCTAATGGGTTCTGGCAAAGCATATCCTGTCCCTCCGCGTGGTTCTCTAGCAAGGGAAACCGTGCCCCGAGTCATCCAGATTTGCGACTTCGATGTTGTCTTCTCGGCGACATTTACTACCTTCTTTATTTCTTGTCCGGCTTTCTGGGCTCTAAGTATACAAAGTTGCGGATCTTCCTGTGGGTGTCGCTTCTTTTCGGCTAACGGCGTGGCTCTGAAGCCAGTCTCACGCAGAACGTCCGCCTCATCTACAATACACGAGGTTACACGTTTGTGATAAAATGCGCTCCGGTATGCCCAAGCTATCGAATGCCAGGCTCCTCGATTCCGCTGTTCGACTCGCAATTTGTCGAATTCCCCGGCGGTAATCTTATTCACCACAGTCTGAAAGTTCCATGTGTTCTTATTGTCGGGGTGTACCTGTAGAAAGTAGTCCCGAACAAACTTAAATCTGCTATCCAAAGGCAATATATCCAGCACCTCCAAGAGTTCATCGTACTGAGGCATAGCTGACACGTATCCTTCTTTTGACATTATGAGAGGGTTTACGGCCCAAAATCCCAAGTGCGCTCTCATAGGGAAACGGCGTCACTGTGTCGATACATGCTCGGCTGCTAGATTCTCCCAATGGTCGAATAGCTGTCTAACGATTTTAACTGACATATGCTCATAGGGGATGTCCCTAAGTTGGCACTCTGATGCCCTATGACCTTTAATGTTACAATACGTGCACTGCGCCACGAAATACCAGCAAGTGTAGAAAGTGTGTGAATGTTGATCCCCACACCAGTTGCATACTAAGTCCAGTAGAGATATATGTTTCGCTCCGCATTTCTTTGCATGGTGGCCAGTTGCTCCGCATCTGCCACAAATAGCATTGGCAGGATACAAAACTCGCTCATAGATAAGATCTCTGATGGGGCAAGCGCTACCGTCCACGTGATAATTCTCATCATCCGGGTCAGTCGGTATGTTCGTCTCCGTAGGTTGTACACAAACCATGGCATCGCTTTTCTCCAACTCGCATATCTCAGTTTGCGTCTTCCTTGGAAGGTTCTCTTCTATCGCTATGAGTTGCCGCAACAGTTCGTCTATTATCACAAACTCGGTCGGATCCACATCGTCATGATGGGCGGTAGGCTCGCGAGCCTTCCAGGATCCTTCCGGGCCTTTGAATTCCGCGTGGCATTCCCCGTCGTAGGGTACTAACGTCAACATCAACAGTCTGTCGACTAGGCTTCCCGCGTGAGTGAGATAAACGTTCCTGAAAACGCTAAGTCCCGCTCGCGTGAAAACTTCGCAGTGCGCATCGGTGTTATAAAAGGGTTGGAGAAATCGGCGGAATACATCAGTATGCGTCCTTCCTCCGTCGTAAAAGGTATGTCCTTCACCGAGACATAACGGATGTTGCTTTAAAGTTCTAGACACTACATCGGCGATGAAGCAAACGTTTACCGAAGATTCTATCGCCAAATAGTATTGCAAGATTATTCGTGGAGGTGAGGTAATCACCCAGTACACGCAACCTTGCCACTTCAACTGTGACTCAAACTCGTTTACGCCGGGGGTATCTCCCTCACCGTATACGTCTGTGTATTTGCTCCTCTTACTCTCTTTATAATCCCAACTGAACATTAGGTATGAGATATAACCCGTTCCAGTTTTTAGCGTGTTATACTCCCTGAAATATCTTTGCTCAATAGCCCAAAGCAACAATGGTCTAGTATCCACATATGGCGTAGGCAATCGATCCTCCTCCGCGGGCATTCCTGCGAAATCGCTAATGAGGTCATCCCGTACACCGGATCCGATCTTGACGATACTCTTATCGAGTACAACGTCTCGTACGGCCTTTGGCAACATCCTAGCTTCTATGCTACAAGCCAGTTCCATGGATTTAACTATCCATTTTATCATCGCGTGTCTTTGCGTAGTTCCTTCCGGCATAGGCATCTTTCTGTCGCTCTTCTGTCGGCTGAAGACATGTAACACGCCATCTGGTGCTCGAATTTGTATGGTCTTTGAAGTGAGGCTTTGCTGATGGCTTCCTCCTTCATTATCGTAAAACATATAACCATTCTCCTTTAGAGATCGGCTAGTTGCGTCCCAATCGTCGAGTAAATCGTCTGTATGGTTCCAAATTCTCCCTATGGACTTTTCATCGTCGAAACTAATAGGTTTTCCAGTCTAATTGGTCGCAATATCGGTGTCGGTTTCAAACGTGCCGACTCCGTTCCATAATCGAATCGTTTTCGTCAGATATCCTCGCAAGATACAAGGTGCAATATCCGTCCCTGCGTGATCCACTTCCTTAAAGTCCGTAATATGTGGAGGCACGTTGCATACGATTTTCTGTACTATCGTTCTACGCAACTCGGCTGACTCTAACACATCACCAAAGGTAACCGATGGGAGGAAATTAAGGTTCGAAATGATCTCCGGGTATTCAACTATAGGAATCTCATAAGTTGTCTCCTCTCGGGTCGGTATGCTAATAGGAAAGCTGGTTGGTCTCGCGACTGGTACTACTGCTTTAGTAGGATGGGGCTGAGGTTCTCGCGTCATCTCGACATGAGGTATCTGTAGTCTCTGCGACAAACGCTGAGCAAAGGTGATATATTAGAGGGACCAGCCAGGGCGCATCTCTACCTTGCATCCTTAAGTGGTAGCTAAATGAGTACTGGAGTTTCCTCTGGGGAGTAAAGTTCTGGGGGGACCGCACTGGAAATAAGTCGTCAGACTTTGTGCGTAATCCCTGGCCTAGTGGCCGAAGAAAATTTACTATTTTTACTTTTACTTTTTGTCTCAGAAGTGTATAGAAATGGAGACACCACTGTCTCAGAAGCGTAGAATTGGAGACACCACTGTCTCAGAAGCGTATAGAAATGGAGACACCACTGTCTCAGAAGCTTATAGAAATGGAGACACCACTGTCTCAGAAGCTTATAGAACTGGAGACACTACTGTCTCAGAAGCGTATAGAAATGGAAACACCAGTGTCTCAGAAGCGTATAGAAATGGAGACACCACTGTCTCAGAAGCGTAGAATTGGAGACACCACTGTCTCAGAAGCGTATAGAAATGGAGACACCACACTCTCAGAAGCGTATAGAAATGGAGACACCACTGTCTCAGAAGCGTATAGAAATTGAGACACCACTGTCTCAGAAGCGTAGAATTGGAGACACCATTGTCTCAGAATCGTATAGAAATGGAGACACCACTGTCTCAGAAGCGTAGAATTGGAGACACCACTGTCTCAGAAGCGTATAGAAATGGAGACACCACTGTCTCAGAAGCGTATAGAAATGGAGACACCACTGTCTCAGAAGCGTAGAATTGGAGACACCACTGTCTCAGAAGCGTTTAGAAATGGAGACACCACACTCTCAGAAGCGTATAGAAATGGAGACACCACTGTCTCAGAAGCGTATAGGAATGGAGACACCACTGTCTCAGAAGCGTAGAATTGGAGACACCATTGTCTCAGAAGCGTATAGAAATGGAGACACCAATGTCTCAGAAGTGTATAGAAATGGAGACACCACTGTCGCAGAAGCGTATAGAGATGGAGACTCCGCTGTCTCAGAAGCGTATAGAAATGGAGACACCACTGTCTCAGAAGCGTATAGAAATGGAGACACCACTGTCTCAGAAGCGTATAGAAATGGAGACACCACTGTCTCAGAAGCGTATAGAAATGGAGACACCACATTCTCAGAAGCGTATAGAAATGGAGACACCACTGTCTCAGAAGCGTATAGAAATGGAGACTCCACTGTCTCAGAAGCGTATAGAAATGGAGACACCACTGTCTCAGAAGCGTATAGAACTGGAGACACCACTGTCTCAGAAGCGTATAGAAATGGAGACACCACTGTCTCAGAAGCTTATAGAAATGGAGACACCACTGTCTCAGAAGCTTATAGAACTGGAGACACTACTGTCTCAGAAGCGTATAGAAATGGAAACACCAGTGTCTCAGAAGCGTATAGAAATGGAGACACCACTGTCTCAGAAGCGTAGAATTGGAGACACCACTGTCTCAGAAGCGTATAGAAATGGAGACACCACACTCTCAGAAGCGTATAGAAATGGAGACACCACTGTCTCAGAAGCGTATAGAAATGGGGACACCACTGTCTCAGAAGCGTAGAATTGGAGACACCATTGTCTCAGAATCGTATAGAAATGGAGACACCACTGTCTCAGAAGCGTAGAATTGGAGACACCACTGTCTCAGAAGCGTATAGAAATGGAGACACCACTGTCTCAGAAGCGTATAGAAATGGAGACACCACTGTCTCAGAAGCGTAGAATTGGAGACACCACTGTCTCAGAAGCGTATAGAAATGGAGACACCACACTCTCAGAAGCGTATAGAAATGGAGACACCACTGTCTCAGAAGCGTATAGAAATGGAGACACCACTGTCTCAGAAGCGTAGAATTGGAGACACCATTGTCTCAGAAGCGTATAGAAATGGAGACACCACAGTCTCAGAAGCGTATAGAAATGGAGACACCACTGTCTCAGAAGCGTAGAATTGGAGACACCATTGTCTCAGAAGCGTATAGAAATGGAGACACCACAGTCTCAGAAGCGTATAGAAATGGAGACACCACTGTCTCATAAGCGTATAGAAATGGAGACACCACTGTCTCAGAAGCGTATAGAAATGGAGACACCACTGTCTCAGAAGCGTATAGAAATGGAGACACCACTGTCTCAGAAGCGTATAGAAATGGAGACTCCACTGTCTCAGAAGCGTATAGAAATGGAGACACCACTGTCTCAGAAGCGTATAGAACTGGAGACACCACTGTCTCAGAAGCGTATAGAAATGGAGACACCACTGTCTCAGAAGCTTATAGAAATGGAGACACCACTGTCTCAGAAGCTTATAGAACTGGAGACACTACTGTCTCAGAAGCGTATAGAAATGGAAACACCACTGTCTCAGAAGCGTATAGAAATGGAGACACCACTGTCTCAGAAGCGTAGAATTGGAAACACCACTGTCTCAGAAGCGTATAGAAATGGAGACACCACACTCTCAGAAGCGTATAGAAATGGAGACACCACTGTCTCAGAAGCGTATAGAAATGGAGACACCACTGTCTCAGAAGCGTAGAATTGGAGACACCATTGTCTCGGAAGCGTATAGAAATGGAGACACCACTGTCTCAGAAGCGTAGAATTGGAGACACCACTGTCTCAGAAGCGTATAGAAATGGAGTCACCACTGTCTCAGAAGCGTATAGAAATGGAGACACCACTGTCTCAGAAGCGTAGAATTGGATACACCACTGTCTCAGAAGCGTATAGAAATGGAGACACCACACTCTCAGAAGCGTATAGAAATGGAGACACCACTGTCTCAGAAGCGTATAGAAATGGAGACACCACTGTCTCAGAAGCGTAGAATTGGAGACACCATTGTCTCAGAAGCGTATAGAAATGGAGACACCACAGTCTCAGAAGCGTATAGAAATGGAGACACCACTGTCTCAGAAGCGTAGAATTGGAGACACCATTGTCTCAGAAGCGTATAGAAATGGAGACACCACAGTCTCAGAAGCGTATAGAAATGGAGACACCACTGTCTCAGAAGCGTAGAATTGGAGACACCACTGTCTCAGAAGCTTATAGAAATGGAGACACTACTGTCTCAGAAGCGTATAGAAATGCATCTACTAAGTAGTTTTTTGAGCAAATCACATACCTGTAGTCTATTGTAGACCGATGGATCCCGCTTGTTCCTCCCGAATTGAAAGTCAGAACCACCATACAGTATTCGTACCCCGATATACATAAAGAGATCAATCTACGCCCAAAATCGTTTACTATACTATCCTGGTTTACTCCATTCCTCTGTATTCCTAACCAATCACGTTTACCGTCATCATAAGAATAGTCAGATGGTAATAAGCTGTCTAGTGGATCTGCTATAATAGCATCTCCTATCATGTAATCAGGTTGAGTCCCAGTCCTACCATTAAGGTACCATTAAAACACCTTAACCCTATTACCACTGGGGTGTTTAGACCATTAGCATCATTGGCGGGGGGTCGATTCGGTTCCCCCGCCTTATTTTTGTAATCATCCAATAAAATCCTACGAAATTTGGGCTGTAGGTGAAAAAATTATCGAAGAACATTTTCAAATCCAAAAGAATGAAAATTTTATAAGGTGGGTATAATAATTTTCATGAAAAATAGAAGTAGTCCCAGGCCAAAATATAAATTTTTTTGATATTCTAAAAACTGATAGTGTGGTATTGTTCGCTAGCAGTATTGGGTTTTTCACTACGCTGAATCGAATGTGATTATATTCCATTTCCGAAAATTGAACTGGATGCTATTTTTCGTGCACCTATGAAGTGCACGAAATCTTGTCAAATCAAATTTTGAAAAATACGATATTCTGAAAATACCCCCATCTTTTGATTTCAACGCGTTTTTATAGGTTTTCTGGACCGCTGAATCAATTGAAAGTATTATAGAAGCCTGAAGACTTAGTGGTTCGGGATTTTAGGTGCACCAAAATTAGGAAGTGGCACTTATTCAAATTTTGTAAAAGTACCACGCCCTAATTGTGGTGTACCAATAATGACGTACCACTAAGACTTGAAGCTTCAATATTACATCCAAATCGATTCAGCGGTCCAGATAACCTATAAAAATGGGTTGAAATGAAAACCTTGTGGTACTTTCTGAATATCGTAATTTTGAAAATTTAAAGTAAGCCTACTTGCCACGCCTTTTTGTGCACCAAAAATGATGTACCACTAAGAATTGACTATATTACTTTCAATCGATTAAGCGGCCAGACAGAAAACCCATAAAAATGCGTAGAAATCAAATCTTCGGAGTATTTAACGAATATTGCAATTTTGAAAAAAAATTGGAAGTGCCACGCCCTAATTTTAGTGCACCAAGAATGACGTACCCTTACATACTTATATAGAGTAGTAGAGTGCTCCATACGAATCAGAATCAATAAAAAAAGCCCCAACATAAAGAATTACTAACTCACAAATTACCTTGTAAAATTCGAAAATTTCAAAAAAATGTTTGCTGGGGACCAAATTTTGAGGTGGCACCCACATCGAAAAGTTGTAATCTAATTGCAACGCCGTTTTTTGCAAAAGATGCGCCATTAAATTTGACTAATTATCGTAAAACATTGGGCTGGTACATAATGTGGTTGCATAGATACAGCAATTAAAATCTAGGAAGGGAAGGGACCGATCCCCCCCCCCCCCCCCCCCCCCCCCTACTAGGATCGGCATGCTGCATTGCAGCTGCATTTTTAAGAATGCTGTGCCGGCTTGTCAACAAAATTGCACCGCCACAACTCCCTATCACCCATGACATTTGCTAGATCATCCGCATCTTTAAGGCCAGTGTCCTTTAAGATGCGTCTCAAGAAAGTCATGGGCTGTCCACCATGCTTATTCACTCCATGAGGCTGCCAAAGTACAAGATTATGCACTGGCTGGTCGTCACGGCGAAAGTAATGTCCTGCAAAGCGGAGGCGATTTTGTTCTTGTGTCAAGCTTGGGGGAACCAATGAGACACCTCCAATGTTTTATAGTGTCTGGTTGGAGATGTGTGCATTGTACTTGACACAATGAACCCGGCGTATCATTCTTGTGAATGTGCCATCCAGAGATTTGGTGTCCCCAGCAGAACTTTGAAAGTTAACTGTCAAAATTTTGGTCTTTCTGGAGTTAATAAAAAGAACAACACTAGAAACAGCATGTTCTAATGAGCTGAGGAGCCGTTGGGCTCCCTCTAGTGATTCTGAGAGTACTCCTAAGTCATCAGCAAAGTCTAGATCAGTTAGGTACTTGGCAGGATTTCCTCGACTTCTGGAGCCAGTAGGTAGAGTTATCATCACCCCATCATCATTATGATGATCTAAGGACATGTGAACAAGAATGGTGCAAGTGTGTCTCCCTGGAGGACGCCCCATAACACTTCAAATGGTTATGTGTCACCATATGTGTCACAGTAGACACAAATGTTGTCGAACCATCGTATACTGATCTGTTTGCTGTAATAAGTTCATCAGGAATCCCATATAATGAAAGTATGCTGAACATACGTGAGCGGGAGACTGAATCAAAGGCCTTGAAGAAGTCAACAAAGATAACAGCCAGATGCCTGTCTTTTTTTTTTTGATAACTCTTCAATTATCCTTCTAAGTGCCAAAATGGGTTCCATGGTCCCACGACCTTTACGGAACCCATTCTGATTTCCACGGAGCAGTCTCTCAATGGGATCCCTGATGCGATTTAATAGAATTCATTTGTATAGCTTTGTAGCAATCGCGATCAATGAGATTCCCCGAAAAGAACCATAGAGTGTTAGGTTGCCCTTCTTGGGAACTGGCACCAACTTATTTGTTTTAATTTCTTGTGGGACTCTTGTTGTTCGGTACATGTCTACTATGATGGGATAGATGAGCTTTAAACGTATTTTAAACGGTATTTTAAAGACCTCAGGGGGAACACCATCTACTCCACTGGCACGATTGGTCTTAATGCTCTTTGCAGCAGCCTTCATTTCTGCAAAGGAGATATCCCCAATGGGAATATCTGGGAGTACAGACTCAGACACTTTTACTTCTATAAAGTTATCAGGCAATACCCTGTCATTATTGAGGAGCTTTTCAAGGTGGGCCTTCCAACCATTGAGGCGATCGGCTGGTGATTCAGCCTTAACCTTGGTGGTTGGTTGGCTTTTCCGTCCAGTAAGCAAGTTGATCGATTTCCATGCCTGGGATGATTGCCTGCTGTCGTCAGCATCATTGATGGCATCAACCTGTTGGTTTATTAGCTCCTGTAGATTAACAGAGTACTGTCTGTTCAGGGACCTAGATGCAGCGTTAACTGCATTCTTGGCCGCTGTAGTCTGTTTGAGTCGGAACTCTTTCTGCGCCTTATATAGGTCATTTTGGCACTTCTGGATTTTGTTGTCAGTCCAAGGGGCCCTTTTCCTGTTTCGAGGGTATACAGGAACTGTTTCTGCAGTTGCTAACTTAACTGCTTCTGTGAAGGCAGTATAGCCCTCACAGTGATCTGCCGCCTCAGAGGCAAGAACCTCATACCTGTTGCTCAGCTGTAGTGTGAAGCTGGAACTACTGCTGCTCTAAATAATCGGACCTTAAGTTTCCGATTAATTCTCGGTGACTTCCAAATCCTGGAAAGCCTATTCAAGGCTGCCCATGCCTTTCCCTTACGTATTCGAAGGTCCTCACCTGACTTCCGGATCCATGATCCCAGGTAACAGAAGTCGTCCACATGCTCACGCATACCATCCTTTGAGCTTATGCTCATCCGATCAGAGACTTGCTGAGGACTTTCAAAGTTAACTGTCAGAATTTTGGTCTTTCTGGAGTTAATAAAAAGACCAACACTAGAAGCAGCATGTTCTAATGAGCTGAGGAGCCGTTGGGCTCCCTCTAATGATTCTGAGAGTACTCCTAAGTCATCAGCAAAGTCTAGATCAGTTAGGTACTTGGCAGGATTTCCTCGACTTCTGGAGCCAGTAGGTGGAGTTATCATCACCCCATCATCATTATGATGATCTAAGGACATGCGTAGAACATAGTCAACCACAATAATGAACTGTTAGCTTATCCAATTCCGCTAACACAACCCCATAGAGTGAGCCATTAAGCAATATTGGGGGCCACGAGATTGGGTAACCAATAACTCGTGTCACCCCAACAAAGTGGGAAGGAGAAACGCACAATGAGGGTCAGGGGCCAAACCCCTAACAGAGAGAGAATAGCTGGAGTGAACGGGAACACTCCAAAGGGCGCCAACAGGGATATTAGCCAATCAGGGGGGGAAGCATCGGCTAGGTACTGTAGCAAGGCCAAACCGTGCAATATATTATTAGGTACCAGCAATCATTCAGTTCAGTTATCTCAGTGTGTTATTGGTATTAGTTTAGGTTAGTTTAGCTAGGGAAGTACCGGGACTTCAATCACCGTTTCCCGCCTTCCATATATCAACATTCAGGTACTCTACATTACAACATATTATCTATATCTATCTATACCCGAAAATTATATACGACGAACAACGCAAACTCTTTTACCTTTCACACACGGCGGGGACGCGTAGATTGACAAACGGATAAATCGGGATCCTTCGTGGATCCCGTCACAGTGATTGAAACAGAGTTACCGCCCTAGTTAAACTCAGTAATCCCAGCGAGATGAGTCAGTCAGGAGAGACGACACCGACACGGACCCCGGACGAAGAACTAACGATCCGCGAGGCCGCAACCAGACGGTATAGGCCCACGACGCCGGACCCATCGGTAACGGGTCATCCGGCAGTTCAGGATGAGGGGGGCCGTCTGGAACCAGAGGTCGAGCTGAGAGAAGGAGAGAGCGAGATAGAGGGAGAAAGAGACGAGTCGACACACGTCGGTCGACGTACCGATGTCGCCGGCCAGCCACAGGCCGAGGGCGACGAACGGCCCACCGAAACGGCGACGGTGGGGCCGCCGGTACGACGTCGGACCCGGAGAGACGGAAGAGAGGTCGGCGACGAGGATGTCGGGGTTTCTGATCGACTTCGACGGGCCTACAACGCGACCCGGAAACTACTAAGGGAGGCCAAGGAGGGGGCGAAGATAGATGAGGTAAAGTTGACAACAGGACTAGGTGAGTCGGATAGACATTTTAGTTATCATGCGCTTCGGGCAGAGAGAACTGGCCAAGGAGAGAGCGAGAGGGGTTGCCGAGGAACTGTGTGACTTATGGCGGTGTAGGGGTATGCAACCTAGTGCAGTGTACATAGGGCCATACTTAGTCGATGCCCAGGGTATAAAATCAGTGGGTTGGAGGAGACCTGAGGAGGGCGAATCCGAGGTTAACCCCGAGGATTCGGCCTCGTCGGTCGGAGGAAGTTCCGGGAGGCGGGGGAAAGGTAGTAGGACGGGAAGGCGGAGGGAATCCGTCACAACCGATAAGTCTGCTACATCCTCCGTAAAAGAAAGACGGGTGAGAGAGATAAATGCCACGTACCATCTCGACCTGATAGCGCAAGGTCAGAGAGAAGTAGATAGACGGTTGGAGGAGGGGAGAATGTTGCTAGAGAGGGAAATGGTACTGATTAGAGAAACCGGAGAGAGGGCCGAAAGGGCCGCGAGAAGCCTTAGGGAGTGTGAGGAAATAGGGAGGAAGGAACAAGAAGAGCGTGAGGCGGAACGCAAGGAACGTGAGGCGAGAGAGGAAAGTGCACGCAAGGAACGTGAGGCGAGAGAGGAAAGTGAACGCAAAGAGCGTGAGGCGAGGCGAAGGGAGGGAGCTAGGAGAGAGGTGGAATTGGCCGAGCAGAACGCACGGGAGTGTCGGGAGAGAATAGCAAGAGAGGGGCATGAGCGAAAAGAACTAGAGAGACGCCAAAGTGAGCTTATAGAGTACAAAGCTAGACACACGCGCGAACTGGAACTGGCGCGGATAGGGGCGTCTGAGAGAGGGAGTGGCTCGAGTGTTTTCGGGGAGCCAGGGGCCGTGGATACATTTATTAATACCCCACTTACAGGGACCGCACGACAGACCCAAAACTGGTGTGACCGTACGGGCGGGGGGGGGGGGGGGGTAATAATAATGCTACAGTAGACGTCGTTAATATTAATAGTACCGTATTGGATAATTCTAATCAAACTTTTATTGCAGGAAATACTTTACCTAGTGGTAGTAATTTAAATTTAAATCCGAACGATTCTAACATTAATGTAGGAAATAATTCGAATAACGTAGTTACGCAAAATAATCCAAATAATTTAAATAACGATCCAAGCCCGAATTTACAAAATAATTCAAATAGTGTAGTCGCGCAAAATAATTCAAATGATTTTATTTCGAACGAACAAAATAATTCCGTTTCTAATATGGGTGCTATTAACGTGAACACGTCGGGCGTGTACAACCCGGCGGGTGGGGGCCTGGTGGGCCGTACAGTTAGTGGGCCGGAAGTGGTGGGGTTGAGCCAACCCGAAGGGGGCCTGGCGGGCCACTTAGTTAGTAGGCCGGAGGTGGCGGGGTTGAGCCAACCCGAAGAAGGCCTGGCGGGCCACTTAGTTAGTAGGCCGGAGGTGGCGGGGTTGAGCCAACCCGGAGAGGGCCTGGTAGGCCACGTAGTTGGTAGGCAGGGAGTGGCTGGGTTGGGTAAACCCAGCGAGGGCCTGGTAGGCCACGTAGTTGGTAGGCAGGGAGTAGAGGGCCTGGTAGGCCACACAATAGCAGAGGGAGAGGCGGGGGTGAATGGACCCAGCCGCGGTAGGGTTGATGTGTCGACTAGAGAGGGATATAGCAGCGGGGTGAGAGCTAGCGAAGTTAGATGTGGCGAATGGGGGGGGGGGCTACAGAAGCCCCACAACAGCGAATGAGCGGCGAAAAAGGGGGGGCAGAGAGTGCCCCACAGGCGTCAACGGATAATGCGGGGGCCGAAATAGGTAAACCGCAACACCCGGCGACGGAGAGTGATAGGGGGATTGCGAGTATCCCCAACGGCGTGCGACCGAGCAGGGAGAGACAGGTTGATGTTGTGAGAGGGCGGACGAAGCGTCGAGCCCGATCAGAAGAGGGAAGAAGAACAGTGGAGTTTAACCGGGAGGTCGATGAGAGATCTCATGAGCCAGAATACTGCACTGAAAAGAGAAGAAGAGGAGATAGTAGAAAAGGTGTCACCACGAACGATAGGAGTGTGAGGACGGATAGCGGACCGTCGATAGTAGAGATGGAGTTAGGGAGTCAGTGGGGTCGAACTTCGGGAGATTGCCGTCGCCCTGGAGAAGCGCACCGCACGCCAAGAGAGGGGTACAGGACGTACCGATATAAAGTCGAGAACAGGAGAGGGGATCGAAGAGAAGCTTCCCGACGGGATATAGCTGCCGATCGAGAGTACGGTAGTACGAAAGGGCACATGCAGACTGCAGGACATACTGTAGGCCTTACTGCACATACTATTATAGGCCATGCTGGGAGAGATAGAGTAGGCGATAGGGTAGCGCGAACGACGGGATTAAACCCGGAAGCCGCGGAGTACATACCGATAGGTAGGCAAGAAGTGGGTAGGCCTGTATCGGTACAGCAGCATGACTATAATACACAGGGACATAACATGTATCCAGGGGAGGGGAGAGTTATTGGAGATAGACGTATGGGCCCCAATATATTAACATCAACCCCAGTACCAAACATACCGGCCGGGGGGGGGGGACAGGGTGACATTCCCCCATCACAATATCGACAATATACCCCAATAGGAGCAAGAACATCGAACTCCTTGGACGAGAACAGGTCGTGCGGACAGTCGCTACCACACGCGGCCATACAGGGGACTGCTAGTCCACAGTTAGCTGGTAGCAGGGCCACATCGTGGCAGGGACAGAAAGAAAATAACACCAAAAATAAACACAATCCCAATATACCCAGTAGGCCGAGTCTAGACAATCGAAACACTAAATCGGTACATATAAACCTAGGCGCGATACGTGAAGGACTATACAGGAAACGCTATAATCCAGGATTCGAATGTCAATTACATCGGGACGGAACCCATAAGACCAGGAGTTGTAAGTACTGGCAAGCGTTGCCCAAACGAGATCGTGTAGCCTACACTGACGCAAACGGACTATGTCATCGATGTGTGGTAAAAGGACACAGATCCGGAGAGTGTTGGAAAGGGAGAGGATGTGAAAGGACTAAACCAGGGGCAGAGAAGCCCATGAGCAAACATAAAGGAGTCGGGAAAGTAGAAGGAGGCGTGTTGCATACACACGCAGGACTGACACAGTGCGAGGGGGCATTACATGGGCAGACGTCGTGTATACCGAAGGACGAACGGGGGTCGTCGAGGCCTTTAATGCCAGCGCACATACGAAGGGGGAGGCCAGCAGAGGTAGTACCGAAGAGAGTGTGGCGAAGAGTTAGAGGACGTATAGGAGGGCAGCGGGAGAGTGTCTACTGGAAGAAGGGGCACCTGAGAGTTTTTAGTCGTCCAAAGTTTTGGACTGAGGGGGGTGGGAATGAGGGCGAGACGCCCTTCCCACGCACAAAATATAAAATAATTATTTAATTAAGAACAATAAAATAATTAAATAATAAAGTAGGTAGAAGTTAGGTAGTAAGAGAGTAGTACCGTTAGTTAGAGAGTAGTAAGAGGGTACGTAGTACCGTTAGTTAGTGGAGTTAGAGTTAGTGAGAGGGTACGTAGTACCGTTAGCAGGGAGTGTTAGAGAAGTTAGTTAGAGGGTACGTAGTACCGTTAGTTAGGTTAGTAAGAGGGTATGTAGTACCGTTAGTTAGAAAGAAAGTAGTAGCAGTAGAGGGTTGTGGGCACCATAAGCGCCACGTAGGGAGTGGAGCAGTAGGGGGTTGTGGGCACCGTAAGCGCCACGTAGAAAGTAGTAAGCAGAGTGGTTGTGGGCACCGCAAGCGCCACGTAGTTAGAGTTAGTAGGGATGCGTTGAACTTAGTGGGGCACGGGCGTGATGACGTGTTTGATGTAAGAGCAGGGTATGTTAATTAGGGTGGGTGCCGGGCACAAGAGGTGCCGGGCACAAGAAGTTAGTAGTAGAGTTAGTTGAGTTAGTAGAGAGTTAGTAGGCAGTGTAGGTTGGAGTTAGTAGAGAGTTAGTAGAGTTAGTGTGAGTTAGTTGAGTTAGTAGAGAGTTAGTAAGAGTTAGTAGTAGAGTTAGTAGTAGAGTTAGTAAGAGTTAGTAGTAGAGTTAGTTGAGTTAGTAGAGAGTTAGTAAGAGTTAGTAGTAGTTCACATAATTAACGTACCCACTCTGCCGGCATTCAGAGCGTCACGTGCAGGTGAGTAGATGTAAAGGAAGTAAGTTAGAGATAGAGTAGAGTAGTAGAGAGGGCACATAGGGTGCCAGGTAGTAGAGTTAGAGTGTTAGAGGTAGTAGAGAGGGCACATAGGGTGCCAGAGAGTAGAGTAGTAGAGAGGGCACATAGTGTGCCAGGTAGTAGAGTAGAGTGTTAGAGGTAGTAGAGAGGGCACATAGGGTGCCAGAGAGTAGAGTAGTAGAGAGGGCACATAGGGTGCCAGCTAGTAGAGTTAGAGTTTTAGAGGTAGTAGAAAGGGCACATAGGGTGCCAGAGAGTAGAATAGTAGGGACGAGCACATAGGGTGCCAGGTAGTAGAGTTAGAGAGTTAGAGGTAGTAGAGTAGTAGAGAGGGCACATAGGGTGCCAGGTAGTAGAGTAGAGCAGAGAGGGCACATAGGGTGCCAGGTAGTAGAGTTAGAGAGGTAGTTGAGTAGTAGAAGGGCACATAGGGTGCCAGATAGTAGAGTGGTTGTGGGCACCGCAAGCGCCACGTAGAAGGAAGTAGTAGTAAAGGGGTTGTGGGCACCGCAAGCGCCACGTAGTTAGAAGAGTGGGTAGAGTTAGGGAGTTCTAGTTAAAGGGCTAGAGAGTTGGTAGACTTAGAGGAGTCAAGTAGAGTTAGTAGAAGGAGAGAGTTAGTAGGAGTTAGTTAGACTTAGTAGAGCTAGTTAGAGTCGGAGAGTTAGTAGAAAGTAAGATAGTTAGATAGTTAGCAAGTAAGTAGTAGGTAGATAGTATGATAGCACAGGGGTAGCATTAGAGATTAGGGCCTTAGGGAGTGACAGAGAGTAGAGAGGTGATAGTGCGGAGTGCGAAGAGAGCGTGGGCGCAATTCAAGTGTGGGGGAGGAGAAGTGAGAGGAAGAGTGTGGGACGAGGAGGTCCGGGAGTATGCGAGAGTTAGGGTGAGAGTGGTGAGAGTGCCGGGGAAACAAAAATTGTGTGAGAGAAGCGCACGATCGGCCCGACACGAAACGCCAGAGGGTAGTGACATCATACCCATAGGGAGCGGCCTGGAAAGCCGGCTCCGAGGAAAAATAGACCCACCCCACACCCGATACTAGATCGGGATCCAGCGGAATTGTAGCGCACTTTAGGTGGATGCTATCTTCTCACCGGGAAGATAGCATGGGGGGGAGTGTTAGCTTATCCAATTCCGCTAACACAACCCACAAAGTGAGCCATTAAGCAATATTGGGGGCCACGAGATTGGGTAACCAATAACTCGTGTCACCCCAACAAAGTGGGAAGGAGAAACGCACAATGAGGGTCAGGGGCCAAACCCCTAACAGAGGGAGAATAGCTGGAGTGAACGGGAACACTCCAAAGGGCGCCAACAAGGATATTAGCCAATCAGGGGGGAAGCATCGGCTAGGTACTGTAGCAAGGCCAAACCGTGCAATATATTATTAGGTACCAGCAATCATTCAGTTCAGTTATCTCAGTGTGTTATTGGTATTAGTTTAGGTTAGTTTAGCTAGGGAAGTACTGGGACTTCAATCACCGTTTCCCGCCTTCCATATATCAACATTCAGGTACTCTACATTACAACATATTATCTATATCTATCTATACCCGAAAATTATATACGACGAACAACGCAAACTCTTTTACCTTTCACACACGGCGGGGACGCGTAGATTGACAAACGGATAAATCGGGATCCTTCGTGGATCCCGTCACATGAACAAGAATGGTGCAAGTGTGTCTCCTTGGAGGACGCCCCATAACACTTCAAATGGTTCTGTGTCACCGTCAACAGTAGACACAAATGTTGTCGAACCATCGTATACTGATCTGATTGCTGCAATAATTTCATCAGGAATCCCATATAATGAAAGTATGCTGAACATACGTGAGCGAGAGACTGAATCAAAGGCCTTGAAGAAGTCAACAAAGATAACAGCCAGATGCCTGTCTTTCTTTTTTGATAATTCTTCAATTATCCTTCTAAGTGCCAAAATGGGCTCCATGGTCCCACGACCTTTACGGAACCCATTCTGATTTCCACGGAGCAGTCTCTCAATGGGATCCCTGATGCGATTTAATAGAATCCTATTGTATAGCTTTGCAGCAATCGAGATCAATGAGATTCCCCGAAAAGAACCATAGAGTGTTAGGTTGCCCTTCTTGGGAACTGGCACCAACTTATTTGTTTTCATTTCTTGTGGGACTCTTGTTGTACGGTACATGTCTACTATGATGGGATAGATGAGCTTTAAACACTCAGGTATTTTAAAGACCTCAGGGGGAACACCATCTACTCCACTGGCACGATTGGTCTTAATGCTCTTTGCAGCAGCCTTCACTTCTGCAAAGGAGATATCGCCAATGGGAATATCTGGGAGTACAGACTCAGACACCTTTACTTCTATAAAGTTATCAGGCAATACCCTGTCATTATTGAGGAGCTTTTCAAAGTGGGCTTTCCAACCATTGAGGCGATCGGCTGGTGATTCAGCCTTAACCTTGGTGGTTGGTTGGCTTTTCCGCCCAGTAAGCAGATTGATCGATTTCCATGCCTGGGATGATTGCCTGCTGTCGTCAGCATCATTGATGGCATCAACCTGTTGGTTTATTAGCTCCTGTAGATTAACAGAGTACTGCCTGTTCAGGGACCTAGATGCAGCCTTAACTGCATTCTTGGCCGCTGTAGTCTGTTTGAGTCGGGACTCTTTCTGCGCCTTATGAAGGTCATTTCGGCACTTTTGAATTTTGTTGTCAGTCCAGGGGGCCCTTTTCCTGTTTCGAGGGTATACAGGAACTGTTTCTGCAGCTGCTAACTTAACTGCTTCTGTAAAGGCAGTATAGCCCTCACAGTGATCTGCCGCCTCAGAGGCAAGAGCCTCATACCTGTTGCTCAGCTGTAGTGTGAAGCTGGATCTCACACTTGGCTGTTGCAACAGAGAGGACCAGTCATGCCGCGGCAAGGCAGATTTCGTTGTTCTGCTAGCACGCAGACTAAGTCTTACCTTGGCCACAATAAGGCGGTGATCACTGGAGAAGGGTCGAAGTGTAAATGCATTACAGTCTTGTATAGAGCTCCTGTATTTCCTACGAAACAGAATATGGTCTATCTGGGACTTGTGACCACTGGGTCCACTATGAGTCCATAGCTTTCCAGTTCGCTTCTTGAACTGGGTTCCAGCCGAAAACAATCCATTTCCAGAGATAAAATCCTGAAGATGGACAGAATTTCGGTTAACACTATTGCTATAGACCCAGGGCGATGTAGGTGATTGATGCAGACTTGCATTAAAGTCTCCCAGGAATGTTAAGAATGCATGCTGATCCACTCCATCAGTAGCTGCTTGTAGATTGTGGTAGAAATTTTCCACCTTCTCTACAGGGGCAACACTAGTTGGAGAGTAGCACACAATCAGAACCACCTTAGGAAACTTCTTAGCCAGTCTTCCAGAACATGAGAAGTGGCAACGGATGATGCGGTTAGAGATTTGGTCTATTTTGTCCAATGCTGCATGTGCAGTTGGATTCATCAATAGACCAATTCCACCATTGCCACTATCATCTGCTGACGCGAGGGCGAGTCGCCAACCGCCCCCCATGTTCTTAATCAGAACCCCATCAGTCTGTCCAGTCTGCATTCGGTGCTCTTGAACACCCACTGCGCTAAGAGAAAGCTTATCTGCCAAGGCAGTGAGCTCACCTTGTCGCATTGGGG
>JAUCBJ010006327.1:0-13287 GCA_032718475.1 Nemertoderma westbladi | reverse complement strand
CAAAGCTTCAAAACTTAACAGACATACTGACATATGCATGTTTGTGAATAAATGACATCCAGCAACAATATGGATATATGAAAACTAATTATAGCTCTTTATATAATTAAATTAAACTTAATTTATTTAAATTAAAATGAATTAGCTTAACATAAATTAAAATTAGAATTTCTTGTTGGTTCAGCACAGCCCCATTCCCGCTTTTCCTATTACCACCAGATATTGGGCCAATGTTTCCTCGTTGGCTTTTCCGAGAAAACATCTACGCACCTGACCTATATAATTAGACTGGAAATGGTGCTTAAGGCAGCAGATGGAGATTCCATAGAGTATGACACCCAGGCAACGCAGGCAGCCATGAAGTTTAGCGTAAAATTGAGGGAAAGGAGCAGGCTACAGAGGCTGGCTTTTCTAACCCAAACAATAAACGGCCACTTTCCCAAATGAGGGAAAGGAGCAGATTACAGAGGCAGGCTTTTCTAACCAAAACAATAAACGGCCACTTTACCAATTGAGGGAAAGCAGCAGGTTACAGAGGTGGGCTATTCTAGCCAAAACAATAAAGTAGGAAAAGGTAACGGCAACAAACAAGTGTACAGTTATTGACAGACTAATTGCCTCTGGGCTTTGAGCTAACTGGTGACTGGAGCCTCACAGAAAGGTCACCCTTCAGCCCTTTAGGGTTATATGAGTACATGACAGTTTTAATTAGGGGGGGTTAAGGCCTGACCAACTAACCCTAACCGAAGTAATAAACCAAATTTACCCATAATACTGTAATATACAATCCTCATAGCCTCAACAAATTCACTCTATAAACTTGTAAATTAATAAAAAAAAGGCCTAATTTGTATTGCTAGTGAGAACTGTAGGTAGTGTAGGTACCCGAAACGTCACTACCGTTATTGTGTATTGCAGTTGGTTGATTTGATAGCCTACCTTATTTCTTAATCTGTTAATATTTTGTACCGACTGAGCGAAGGATTTTAACTCACAGGTCTAATCGATTAATGAAATTGTATCGACAATCGCTGCTGACGTGACAAGATGACGTCATCTTCAACTTCGTCAAACTTCGCTTTGTTGCGACAAGAATTAAAAACCTTAAAATCATCCTTTCCCAAGGACCACTCCCGTTTCCGGGTGGAACTTGCGACCATCGATGAGGTTGAACTCGTGTTTATCGGGCGCAAGAAGGAGCACAAAGTGATCCACTGCATCCTATCGGAGTCCTACCCCTCGACGCCTCCCATGTGGTTCTCTGAGACAGAGGATTCCGGTGTCTCCTCGGTGCTGGACTCTCTCGCCAAGTCCGGCACCGCGGGTAACAACGTACTCCTCATACAGGTGAAACAGCTGTTGTACGAGTTGTGTTCCCTCCATCGGGTGGAGGTCCCCCCGGAGGCGGAGTTGCTGAACGTGACGAGCGCGGCGGACGTTTACGACGAGGCGATCGGGAGCAGCGAGGACGGCACATCGGATGCGGAACCGGACGCGAACCGTCACTCGTGCGACGAGGCGGACCACATGGGGTTGGTGATGGTGGATGACGAGACCGAGAAGGAGATAAAGGAACGCGAGGATCGCGAGATTGGGGATGGAAACCTAGCTGTACTCGATCGCATCAAACACAAACAGCGGAAGGACTTCCAGGACGGGGCGCCCTGCGGCACCGTTCAGGCCTCCGATCGACTCATGAAGGAACTCCGCGAGATTTATCGCTCGACTCATTACAAAAATAAACACTACGATGTAGAATTGGCAAACGATTGTCTTTACGAGTGGAACATTCGCCTGTATAAATTCGATTCTGACTCGCATTTAGCCAAAGATCTTATCCAACTGAAGAGCAAAGAGAGCCAGGATTACCTCCTGTTGAGCATGTCCTTCAAGGATAGTTTCCCTTTCGTTCCCCCCTTCGTTCGCATCGTACACCCGATGATTAACGGCGGCTACGTGTTGGGCGGCGGCGCAATCTGCATGGAGTTGCTCACCACACAGGGCTGGAGCTCGGCCTACTCCCTGGAGTCCCTGGTGCTCCAGATCTGCGCGACTCTCGTTAAAGGGAAGGCGCGGATACAGTTCGGCGCCTCGCAGGGCAAGTACACGCTGCCCCGGGCGCAGCAGGCCTTCCGTAGTCTGGTGCAGATACACGAGAAACGGGGATGGTACACTCCCCCCAAGGAAGACGGATAGAACCGAGTCGCAACCTGCAGGACATCCTCGTTAATCCTAATTTATTTTTGTCCATTTTAGATCGCAGTTTTTCAGTTAAACTCTCAGTTGCTCTACCAACGGATCTGCTGTGGCTCTCCCATCCATCAGGGTCTATAACTGTTCTTCTACTTGCAGCACCACGTTGGATTCTATGTTATATTATTATATTTAATAATTTACAACATGTAGTAAGTTGTACGGTGCGGTACGGTACGGTACGGTACGGTATATTGCGTGTTTCTCTGTTTGTTCAAGGATTATTTATATACTTATAGTATTATAGCCTGACGTTTACCTACCATGTTGTTAATAAAACCCCTGAATTCTTTGTATATCGCCGTAAAATAAAGTTTATTTAACTACCTCTTCTTCCTTTTCCTTTTAATCTTTTTCAGGTAATGTAATTCTATATATCAATATTATAATATATATATTATATAAATGTTTTTACATCCACATTCAGGTTGATTAAATATATAAATCTTAATAATCCAACTAGTTACCATTGTTACACCGGATCCTGGACTGTAAACTGGATATAATACTGAAGTTCTGTGATCATTTAGATTTGTTACGTTTTGCGAGGCTTTTAATTTACAAAATATAGTACAAATACTAGGTTAAGGGAGTTCAGACAGTCTAAATGAGATCCTTCCAGGCTTCCCTATTGGACGGATTCAAGAATTGGATGTCCTTACTTCTCACACGTGTTTTTTTGTTTGTGTGTTTGGTGCGATATACAGAAAAGTGGCCAAACCAGAGTCACTCATTTTTTTGTAAAAATAAAGTTTCTCAAAACCCAACATATGATATATATTCTGAAAGCTCAGAGTCTGTAGAATTCAGTGAGAGTATTGGCCGACCTGTAAAAAGATATACTGCTTGTCTCTTCCTGCCCACTGCCTGTAACCCTTATTTTAACACATTTTCTAGGAAAATTTGTTACAGGCGTGGGACACTTACTTGCTAGTAAACTTCCATGTAAATGTAATGGAAGCCCGGTTACAGATGGGGGGACGTTTTAAGGTACGACTGACACTGCCAAACACACATTATAAATGCTACGTATGAACATTATACATCAAATGGAAGCATTTTCAAGGAGGATTTCATAACTGTTATTGTTTTACTGAGGTACCAATTATATGCGATTCTATCAGCTTTAACGTTGGTTACATGAGGGGACAGTTTATGGTTTTCCCTCCCGATCTGACGCTCTTCAAACTATATTGTTTTTGTGTCTTACAGCTGAGTAATTACAGATTCTTAAAAAAATGTCAAGTTGTGCATGTAACCATAATTACCGCTATTCAATTTTTGCCATTGGGGGGTATTATTAGTGGTGTAATAGCCAGGATCTCCTATATGCTAACTATACATCTACAGACTATGATGTTTCTTAAAATTTATAGACAAATTTTTGAGCTTTCATTTGGTATATAACATATTAACTTTTATTGACATTAGATAGAAACTAAAAAGCTCCTTATTTAACTGCTCCTAATAATTTTTTTTGTCAAAACATCACGTTTTCCGTGGTTTTTGACGATATCAAGCAAAATTTAATGGTATTTATTTACAGTAGCGTTTAGCAAACATGGTTTCCTAGATTCCTGATGAAAATGTCTACCTGTAACATTTTATTTCATGAGATTTCATTCAGTAGAAATGTAATTACATCATGTGGTCTCACTTTTTTGTATGTTTTGGCCACTTATCTGTATATTGCTCCGTTTGTTTGTACACACAACTTCTTGCACTTAATGTTGATGGAATTGGCTGAAACTTTGATGATAGGTTCATTATCGGACCTATTTGTGTATGCAAGATTTGGTTGCGAGGGACCTATTGGTTGTCTAGCAACAGTGAAATTAATTCTAGAATGACCGATCATAATCGTAGAAATCACTCAATGAAAATTCTGTGGACACCCCATAGGGAGCTTCTATTGGACGTGCTTTATGCAAAATCTAACTTTATTTCGTTTAGAATTGTAGGAGAAGATACATTTCTAACAAACAGTGTTTTTTGTAACATAAAATATATTTACTAATTAATTGTATTGTATTTTGTATATATATATATATATATTTTCTACACCCGGTACTTTGCCCAATGTTTCGTTTTTCGCTATTAGGCTGCCCTGCATAGGCGCGTAATTTATTACAATAGTATATTGATAGCAATGGATCCCTCCATTATTGCCAGCTCGCTGGCCAGCTTGTTCTCCATAGTTGTCGCAATTTCGTTTCTCCCAAGTTCAGTATCCCTTTTAAGCGGGTCTATATGTTATAGCCGGTCGCCCACAGCCACGCTTTCCTGTGTTGCCCTTAGTAGCCTATTCTGTATAAAAGTACACTTTCCACTGTGGCTCGAAAGAACTTAGTCTTCAGGTGCCTGGAGAGATCTGATTTCCAGATGGTATCCATTTTTGATAGAGCTACCCAAGCCTTTGCTTTCCTAACTTCTATGTCCTTTTTGCTACTCTCTATCCATGATCCAAGGTACTGGAAGACATCGACCTTCCTTAGTTGATTATTATCAATTGTTGTCAAGTTTCCATCAACATTAAAAGTCATGAATTCGGTCTTGGTAGCATTTATATGCAATCCAACCTCCTTAGCAGCCCTCTCCACTTTATTTAGTAGAAGCTGTGCATCTGCTAGTGTATTAGAGAGCAGGGCGATGTCATCCGCAAAGTCGGTGTCTGTGACTGTAGTTGCCGGATATCTACTACTTCTGCGTTCTTGAAGTGTGAATCCCAGATCTTCACCCTTTGTGGCCGTCCTCATTGCGTAATCCAGCACAATTACAAATAGTAATGGTGCTAATGTGTCACCTTGCAGTACGCCAGTCAGGATTGAGAAAAACTCAGTTTCACCATCTGGTTAGAGTACCTGCGCTTCTGTGTCACAATATAATAATCCAATAGCAGCGACAATTACATAATATTCTAGAACTCTATAAGTAAAAGTAGGTGTTCTGTGATTTTTGCTAAAACAGTTCGAACGCGCATATCTGATAAGAGGAACGCCGTCTTCGTTCAGACTTGGAATCGCTGTAGGCGAGCTCTCATCGGTTTTAATAAAAATATATCGGATTAACCAAGAATTCCTGTGGTGTGGTTGATGGAAGATCGATAGTTCTGGTTCGTCTAGACATTTTATTGTTTATTTATTCTCATTACGATTGTTAGAAAGAATTTCCGCTAGATGGAAAAATGTCTGAAAGTGAAAACCAATGGTTTCGCAATTTATTATCATCTTTAGTGTTGATACTTTACATAAATTTGCATCTCTGCATGGTACACTTTGTTACTTATTTAAACAACATTTTATAGAATATGGCGTATTTATCGGTTAGAATACTCAGCGTAAACAAATTGTGAATTCTTGGGCGCTATGTTGAACGTTGGGTCCGCCGGCACTGTGTGTGGCTGATCGAGAGATATGGGGTCGCTATGTTGCTGGGTCCGCCGGCACTGTGTGTGGCTGATCGAGAGATATGGGGTCGCTATGTTGCTGGGTCCGCCGGCACTGTGTGTGGCTGATCGAGAGATATGGGGTCGCTATGTTGCTGGGTCCGCCGGAACTGTTTGTGGCTGATCGAGAGATATGGGGTCGCTATGTTGCTGGGTCCGCCGGCACTGTTTATGGCTGATCGAGAGACCTGGGGTCGCTATGTTGCTGGGTCCGCCGGCACTGTGTGTGGCTGATCGAGAGATCTGGGGTCGCTATGTTGCTGGGTCCGCCGGCACTGTGTGTGGCTGATCGAGAGATATGGGGTCGCTATGTTGCTGGGTCCGCCGGAACTGTTTGTGGCTGATCGAGAGATCTGGGGTCGCTATGTTGCTGGGTCCGCCGGAACTGTGTATGGCTGATCGAGAGATATGGGGTCGCTATGTTGCTGGGTCCGCCGGAACTGTTTGTGGCTGATCGAGAGATCTGGGGTCGCTATGTTGCTGGGTCCGCCGGCACTGTGTGGCTGATCGAGAGATATGGGGTCGCTATGTTGCTGGGTCCGCCGGAACTGTTTGTGGCTGATCGAGAGATATGGGGTCGCTATGTTGCTGGGTCCGCCGGAACTGTTTGTGGCTGATCGAGAGATCTGGGGTCGCTATGTTGCTGGGTCCGCCGGCACTGTGTGGCTGATCGAGAGATCTGGGGTCGCTATGTTGCTGGGTCCGCCGGCACTGTGTATGGCTGATCGAGAGATATGGGGTCGCTATGTTGCTGGGTCCGCCGGAACTGTTTGTGGCTGATCGAGAGATCTGGGGTCGCTATGTTGCTGGGTCCGCCGGCACTGTGTGGCTGATCGAGAGATCTGGGGTCGCTATGTTGCTGGGTCCGCCGGCACTGTGTGTGGCTGATCGAGAGATCTGGGGTCGCTATGCTGCTGGGTCCGCCGGCACTGTGTGTGGCTGATCGAGAGATCTGGGGTCGCTATGTTGCTGGGTCCGCCGGCACTGTGTGTGGCTGATCGAGAGATCTGGGGTCGCTATGTTGCTGGGTCCGCCGGCACTGTGTATGGCTGATCGAGAGATATGGGGTCGCTATGTTGCTGGGTCCGCCGGCACTGTGTATGGCTGATCGAGAGATCTGGGGTCGCTATGCTGCTGGGTCCGCCGGCACTGTTTGTGGCTGAACGCGAGACCTGGGGTCGCTATGTTGCTGGGTCCGCCGGCACTGTGTATGGCTGATCGAGAGATCTGGGGTCGCTATGTTGCTGGGTCCGCCGGCACTGTGTATGGCTGATCGAGAGATCTGGGGTCGCTATGTTGCTGGGTCCGCCGGCACTGTGTATGGCTGATCGAGAGATATGGGGTCGCTATGTTGCTGGGTCCGCCGGCACTGTGTATGGCTGATCGAGAGATCTGGGGTCGCTATGTTGCTGGGTCCGCCGGCACTGTTTGTGGCTGAACGCGAGATCTGGGGTCGCTATGTTGCTGGGTCCGCCGGCACTGTGTATGGCTGATCGAGAGATATGGGGTCGCTATGTTGCTGGGTCCGCCGGCACTGTGTATGGCTGATCGAGAGATCTGGGGTCGCTATGTTGCTGGGTCCGCCGGCACTGTGTATGGCTGATCGAGAGATATGGGGTCGCTATGTTGCTGGGTCCGCCGGCACTGTGTATGGCTGATCGAGAGATCTGGGGTCGCTATGCTGCTGGGTCCGCCGGCACTGTGTGTGGCTGATCGAGAGATCTGGGGTCGCTATGTTGCTGGGTCCGCCGGCACTGTGTATGGCTGATCGAGAGATCTGGGGTCGCTATGTTGCTGGGTCCGCCGGCACTGTTTGTGGCTGATCGAGAGATCTGGGGTCGCTATGCTGCTGGGTCCGCCGGCACTGTGTATGGCTGATCGAGAGATATGGGGTCGCTATGTTGCTGGGTCCGCCGGCACTGTGTATGGCTGATCGAGAGATATGGGGTCGCTATGTTGCTGGGTCCGCCGGCACTGTGTATGGCTGATCGAGAGATCTGGGGTCGCTATGCTGCTGGGTCCGCCGGCACTGTTTGTGGCTGAACGCGAGACCTGGGGTCGCTATGTTGCTGGGTCCGCCGGCACTGTGTATGGCTGATCGAGAGATATGGGGTCGCTATGTTGCTGGGTCCGCCGGCACTGTGTATGGCTGATCGAGAGATATGGGGTCGCTATGTTGCTGGGTCCGCCGGCACTGTGTATGGCTGATCGAGAGATATGGGGTCGCTATGTTGCTGGGTCCGCCGGCACTGTGTATGGCTGATCGAGAGATCTGGGGTCGCTATGTTGCTGGGTCCGCCGGCACTGTGTATGGCTGATCGAGAGATATGGGGTCGCTATGTTGCTGGGTCCGCCGGCACTGTGTGTGGCTGATCGAGAGATATGGGGTCGCTATGTTGCTGGGTCCGCCGGCACTGTGTATGGCTGATCGAGAGATCTGGGGTCGCTATGTTGCTGGGTCCGCCGGCACTGTGTATGGCTGATCGAGAGATATGGGGTCGCTATGTTGCTGGGTCCGCCGGCACTGTGTATGGCTGATCGAGAGATATGGGGTCGCTATGTTGCTGGGTCCGCCGGCACTGTGTATGGCTGATCGAGAGATCTGGGGTCGCTATGTTGCTGGGTCCGCCGGCACTGTGTGTGGCTGATCGAGAGATATGGGGTCGCTATGTTGCTGGGTCCGCCGGCACTGTGTGTGGCTGATCGAGAGATCTGGGGTCGCTATGTTGCTGGGTCCGCCGGCACTGTGTATGGCTGATCGAGAGATATGGGGTCGCTATGTTGCTGGGTCCGCCGGCACTGTTTGTGGCTGATCGAGAGATATGGGGTCGCTATGTTGCTGGGTCCGCCGGCACTGTGTATGGCTGATCGAGAGATCTGGGGTCGCTATGTTGCTGGGTCCGCCGGCACTGTGTATGGCTGATCGAGAGATATGGGGTCGCTATGTTGCTGGGTCCGCCGGCACTGTTTGTGGCTGATCGAGAGATCTGGGGTCGCTATGTTGCTGGGTCCGCCGGCACTGTGTGGCTGATCGAGAGATCTGGGGTCGCTATGTTGCTGGGTCCGCCGGCACTGTGTGTGGCTGATCGAGAGATCTGGGGTCGCTATGTTGCTGGGTCCGCCGGCACTGTGTGTGGCTGATCGAGAGATCTGGGGTCGCTATGTTGCTGGGTCCGCCGGCACTGTGTGTGGCTGATCGAGAGATCTGGGGTCGCTATGTTGCTGGGTCCGCCGGCACTGTGTATGGCTGATCGAGAGATATGGGGTCGCTATGTTGCTGGGTCCGCCGGCACTGTGTATGGCTGATCGAGAGATCTGGGGTCGCTATGCTGCTGGGTCCGCCGGCACTGTTTGTGGCTGATCGAGAGACCTGGGGTCGCTATGTTGCTGGGTCCGCCGGCACTGTGTATGGCTGATCGAGAGATATGGGGTCGCTATGTTGCTGGGTCCGCCGGCACTGTGTATGGCTGATCGAGAGATCTGGGGTCGCTATGTTGCTGGGTCCGCCGGCACTGTTTGTGGCTGATCGAGAGATATGGGGGCGCTATGCTGCTGGGTCCGCCGGCACTGTGTGTGGCTGATCGAGAGATCTGGGGTCGCTATGTTGCTGGGTCCGCCGGCACTGTGTGGCTGATCGAGAGATATGGGGTCGCTATGTTGCTGGGTCCGCCGGCACTGTTTGTGGCTGATCGAGAGATATGGGGGCGCTATGCTGCTGGGTCCGCCGGCACTGTGTGTGGCTGATCGAGAGATCTGGGGTCGCTATGTTGCTGGGTCCGCCGGCACTGTGTGGCTGATCGAGAGATATGGGGTCGCTATGTTGCTGGGTCCGCCGGCACTGTTTGTGGCTGATCGAGAGATCTGGGGTCGCTATGTTGCTGGGTCCGCCGGCACTGTGTGGCTGATCGAGAGATCTGGGGTCGCTATGTTGCTGGGTCCGCCGGCACTGTGTATGGCTGATCGAGAGATATGGGGGCGCTATGCTGCTGGGTCCGCCGGCACTGTTTGTGGCTGAACGCGAGACCTGGGGTCGCTATGTTGCTGGGTCCGCCGGCACTGTGTATGGCTGATCGAGAGATATGGGGTCGCTATGTTGCTGGGTCCGCCGGCACTGTGTGTGGCTGATCGAGAGATATGGGGGCGCTATGCTGCTGGGTCCGCCGGCACTGTTTGTGGCTGATCGAGAGATCTGGGGTCGCTATGTTGCTGGGTCCGCCGGCACTGTGTGGCTGATCGAGAGATATGGGGTCGCTATGTTGCTGGGTCCGCCGGCACTGTTTGTGGCTGATCGAGAGATATGGGGGCGCTATGCTGCTGGGTCCGCCGGCACTGTTTGTGGCTGATCGAGAGATCTGGGGTCGCTATGTTGCTGGGTCCGCCGGCACTGTTGTGGCTGATCGAGAGATATGGGGTCGCTATGTTGCTGGGTCCGCCGGCACTGTTTGTGGCTGATCGAGAGATCTGGGGTCGCTATGTTGCTGGGTCCGCCGGCACTGTGTGGCTGATCGAGAGATCTGGGGTCGCTATGTTGCTGGGTCCGCCGGCACTGTGTATGGCTGATCGAGAGATATGGGGGCGCTATGCTGCTGGGTCCGCCGGCACTGTTTGTGGCTGATCGAGAGATCTGGGGTCGCTATGCTGCTGGGTCCGCCGGCACTGTGTATGGCTGATCGAGAGATCTGGGGTCGCTATGTTGCTGGGTCCGCCGGCACTGTGTATGGCTGATCGAGAGATATGGGGTCGCTATGCTGCTGGGTCCGCCGGCACTGTGTATGGCTGATCGAGAGATATGGGGGCGCTATGCTGCTGGGTCCGCCGGCACTGTTTGTGGCTGATCGAGAGATCTGGGGTCGCTATGCTGCTGGGTCCGCCGGCACTGTGTATGGCTGATCGAGAGATCTGGGGTCGCTATGTTGCTGGGTCCGCCGGCACTGTGTGTGGCTGATCGAGAGATATGGGGGCGCTATGCTGCTGGGTCCGCCGGCACTGTGTATGGCTGATCGAGAGATCTGGGGTCGCTATGCTGCTGGGTCCGCCGGCACTGTGTGTGGCTGATCGAGAGATCTGGGGTCGCTATGTTGCTGGGTCCGCCGGCACTGTGTATGGCTGATCGAGAGATCTGGGGTCGCTATGTTGCTGGGTCCGCCGGCACTGTGTATGGCTGATCGAGAGATATGGGGTCGCTATGCTGCTGGGTCCGCCGGCACTGTGTATGGCTGATCGAGAGATATGGGGGCGCTATGCTGCTGGGTCCGCCGGCACTGTGTATGGCTGATCGAGAGATCTGGGGTCGCTATGTTGCTGGGTCCGCCGGCACTGTGTATGGCTGATCGAGAGATCTGGGGTCGCTATGTTGCTGGGTCCGCCGGCACTGTGTGTGGCTGATCGAGAGATATGGGGGCGCTATGTTGCTGGGTCCGCCGGCACTGTGTATGGCTGATCGAGAGATCTGGGGTCGCTATGTTGCTGGGTCCGCCGGCACTGTGTATGGCTGATCGAGAGATATGGGGTCGCTATGTTGCTGGGTCCGCCGGCACTGTGTATGGCTGATCGAGAGATCTGGGGTCGCTATGCTGCTGGGTCCGCCGGCACTGTGTATGGCTGATCGAGAGATCTGGGGTCGCTATGTTGCTGGGTCCGCCGGCACTGTTTGTGGCTGATCGAGAGATCTGGGGTCGCTATGCTGCTGGGTCCGCCGGCACTGTGTATGGCTGATCGAGAGATCTGGGGTCGCTATGTTGCTGGGTCCGCCGGCACTGTGTGTGGCTGATCGAGAGATCTGGGGTCGCTATGTTGCTGGGTCCGCCGGCACTGTGTATGGCTGATCGAGAGATATGGGGTCGCTATGCTGCTGGGTCCGCCGGCACTGTTTGTGGCTGATCGAGAGATCTGGGGGCGCTATGTTGCTGGGTCCGCCGGCACTGTTTGTGGCTGATCGAGAGATATGGGGTCGCTATGCTGCTGGGTCCGCCGGCACTGTGTGTGGCTGATCGAGAGATATGGGGTCGCTATGCTGCTGGGTCCGCCGGCACTGTGTATGGCTGATCGAGAGATCTGGGGTCGCTATGTTGCTGGGTCCGCCGGCACTGTGTATGGCTGATCGAGAGATATGGGGTCGCTATGCTGCTGGGTCCGCCGGCACTGTGTATGGCTGATCGAGAGATCTGGGGTCGCTATGCTGCTGGGTCCGCCGGCACTGTGTGTGGCTGATCGAGAGATCTGGGGTCGCTATGCTGCTGGGTCCGCCGGCACTGTTTGTGGCTGATCGAGAGATCTGGGGTCGCTATGCTGCTGGGTCCGCCGGCACTGTGTATGGCTGATCGAGAGATATGGGGTCGCTATGTTGCTGGGTCCGCCGGCACTGTGTGTGGCTGATCGAGAGATCTGGGGTCGCTATGCTGCTGGGTCCGCCGGCACTGTGTATGGCTGATCGAGAGATCTGGGGTCGCTATGTTGCTGGGTCCGCCGGCACTGTGTATGGCTGATCGAGAGATATGGGGTCGCTATGCTGCTGGGTCCGCCGGCACTGTTTGTGGCTGATCGAGAGATCTGGGGTCGCTATGTTGCTGGGTCCGCCGGCACTGTTTGTGGCTGATCGAGAGATCTGGGGTCGCTATGTTGCTGGGTCCGCCGGCACTGTGTGTGGCTGATCGAGAGATATGGGGTCGCTATGCTGCTGGGTCCGCCGGCACTGTTGTGGCTGATCGAGAGATCTGGGGTCGCTATGTTGCTGGGTCCGCCGGCACTGTGTATGGCTGATCGAGAGATATGGGGTCGCTATGTTGCTGGGTCCGCCGGCACTGTGTGTGGCTGATCGAGAGATCTGGGGTCGCTATGTTGCTGGGTCCGCCGGCACTGTGTATGGCTGATCGAGAGATCTGGGGTCGCTATGTTGCTGGGTCCGCCGGCACTGTGTATGGCTGATCGAGAGATCTGGGGTCGCTATGCTGCTGGGTCCGCCGGCACTGTGTGTGGCTGATCGAGAGATCTGGGGTCGCTATGTTGCTGGGTCCGCCGGCACTGTGTGTGGCTGATCGAGAGATCTGGGGTCGCTATGTTGCTGGGTCCGCCGGCACTGTGTGTGGCTGATCGAGAGATATGGGGGCGCTATGTTGCTGGGTCCGCCGGCACTGTGTATGGCTGATCGAGAGATCTGGGGGCGCTATGCTGCTGGGTCCGCCGGCACTGTGTATGGCTGATCGAGAGATCTGGGGTCGCTATGTTGCTGGGTCCGCCGGCACTGTGTGTGGCTGATCGAGAGATCTGGGGTCGCTATGTTGCTGGGTCCGCCGGCACTGTGTGTGGCTGATCGAGAGATATGGGGTCGCTATGCTGCTGGGTCCGCCGGCACTGTGTATGGCTGATCGAGAGATATGGGGTCGCTATGCTGCTGGGTCCGCCGGCACTGTGTGTGGCTGATCGAGAGATCTGGGGTCGCTATGCTGCTGGGTCCGCCGGCACTGTGTATGGCTGATCGAGAGATCTGGGGTCGCTATGTTGCTGGGTCCGCCGGCACTGTTTGTGGCTGATCGAGAGATATGGGGTCGCTATGCTGCTGGGTCCGCCGGCACTGTGTGTGGCTGATCGAG
>JAUCBJ010006326.1:0-26927 GCA_032718475.1 Nemertoderma westbladi | reverse complement strand
AAATGTTGCTTTCAGTAACTGTTTGGTCATTATATCGGCTAGCATTCTTTTAGAACTACAATACTCCAACTTTAAATGGTTCTTGGCGATCATATCACGGACAAAATGGTATTTGAGTTCGATGTGCTTTGTACGCCCATGGAATCGATGGTTTTTCGATAGTTGAATGCAACCATTGTTATCTTCATACAGAATTGTGGGTTTTATTTGCTTGTGCCCGATACAAGATAATAAAGTCCTTAACCAAACAAGTTCTTGGCTCGCATAACTCGCTGCGACGTACTCTGCTTCGGTGGTACTCTGAGCAACTATTGTTTGTCTCTTGCTGGACCAAGAAATTAAAGATGTATTTAAGAAAAATAAGTATCCAGATTGAGACTTCCTGTCGAAGTTACCTCCCCAGTCCGAATCAGAATACCCGGTCAGTACGATTTCATTGGAATTCGAGCTCCCCTTGAAAGTTGTCCCTTTGATGTATCGAAGAATACGCTTGATAGCTTTCCAATGCTCCTCCCCGCAGGATTGGAACAGAACTGATTTACCTGACTAAGGGCGCTTGCTAGGTCTGGTCGTGTAGCATAAACAACATACGTGAGACATCCTATGATTGCTTGGTATACACTTGGTTTGACAGCATCGTAATCATTAGGTGCAAGTGCACCAGCCGCTCGAAACTGCCTAGGGATCGAGCAGCCCTATGGGTTTTATTTTTTCGAGGGTACGAAAGCTTGCAGTGGATTCGCCTGGAATCCCAGCAACGGAGGTGATCAGTATGAAAAAACGTCCCAAGACGATGGCTGCAGTGCTTTCAACCAATTACAGCCCTTTATTGGTGTATACTGTAAGGTTTTGTTATCCCAGGATAACGTTTAATATTTAGTTTAGATACCACAGCGGTTACGATTGGAAAAAATTCGGTCTACACCAAAAAAATAAAAATAATACACCACTCCGGGTTGAAAATCTTTAATATTTTAAATAATAAAAATCTTCCCAAATAACGGTGATTTGCCTGACTAGACAGTGACCTGAATATTTGGTGGTTTAGAATTATTCTTAAACTAAATAGGACAGACTTATTCCACTTTATTTATAGTTAGCGATAAATATAATGGTACGTGTACAAGGAATACAGTACTTACTTGCTACACGCATTCAAGATGGTGGATGCAACAAAAATTAATTCTCTAGAAAACAGTTTCACTGCAAACCATACAGGGGCCCACTTAAGGGGTTTGCTGGGTTTCTCACCCAACGTGGTTACAGTTTACGCTAATTTCTGAAAAGTAACATATGAAGTGCTTACGTTACGTTAATACTCAACAGCCAATGCAAACATACATGAACAAACATTTGCGTGAGTCAGGACGGGAGGCCTGCGGCACGTAAGCACTATTGGTAACAGACCTTCTTACACACCCGTTGAAACGCAACCAAACGTTTCCACCCGTTTGGTTAGGGACAATACATGAACAATACACGGACGTATAATTTTTGGGCTTGCGCTTTACGGGGCACCGTCAAAACGCAACTTACTTACTTCACACGGCCACATAAAGGTAGAGGCAGAGGTCTATAGAGCAAGAGCAATACTAATAGTAAGTCCTGTTATCACAACAACGGATTCACTTAAGACACTTCGCACTCGCGAACGGTTACTCTAAATCCAATCCACATATAGTTAGGTAAAATGTATACTTTACCACAAGGGACGAGTTACAAAGATTCACCCGCAAGTGAACTAGACTTACCAGCACACAGATTTTACCCGCTAGTCTGGTTCGTCTACAGAACAACACAATACGTCATATAAACACGAAGTGGGGACTTCGCGCAGCACGAAGTTGGCAGAGCCTTAGCGAATTGACACTGTTAGGGGGTGGGTCAATTTATGCAAATAGTTGTCGTTGTCACGTTGGCCCTCTAGCGGCAGACTGGAGAACTGCAGATGGATTCGCCTCCTTTGAAAGTCACAGCTAATGGTCTAATACAGTACATATCTGCCAAGTTTCAGCTTAAACGGATTAAAAGCAAAGAAATGGGAGGGCATTTAGTGTTTAGACATGTGGCCCTCTAGCGGGAGACCATTGCACTGATGGTGTCTGAAAGTCTCTCAAAAATCTCAACTTTTGCTCATATTGATACCTACAAATTTTCAACTTGGCAGCTTTAAATCCGACAAAGTTATTAGCATGTCAAAATCGTAACTACGACAACGACGACGACGACGACAACGACGACGACGACGACAACGACGACGACGACAACTATTTGCATAAATTGACCCACCCCCTAACAGTGTCAATTCGCTAAGGCTCCGCCAACTTCGTGGCTCGCCCCACAAACAAACCTATAGGAGGAGGACGTACGTTGGATAGGACAATACAGTTTATACCAGTATTATCTCTGGGCCTAACGGGTACTGATTTAGTCACCAACCCTTTCCTTCCAATAGAGGTAGCGGACCTCGTGTGTGTGTGGTGCGAGCTGACGCAGACTTCCGGTTTTTGGGTCACAGAGGTGATCAATCCCTGGGATCTTCTTCCGTCGGTAGATGTGTCAGTCTCTTTCTTCTAATACAGATTCGTAGTCACCTGTAATTTTTCTGCCTACAAAATTACACTCAGACTTAGTAACCGAGTATTTTGCACTTGATATTTAAATAACTTTTTCAGCAAGCGCTACCCATGGCCGTGAGGGCTGCCACGAGCCTATTATAGTTATTCAAATTTTTATAAGATAAATTTAGTTCCGGTAGTGTAGGCCTCTCAGGGGGACCTACGCTTTGGACCGAAAAAACCACCAACAATAAAATAAATTTGTAGAGCGCTCTCGCGGAGTGTGTTTATTACTGTAATGGTAATAAACTTTTTCTTTCTTTCACGCGGCGTGTAAATGCAGCGCAAGTTTATTACGGTACTGTAATGAATTTATCGTGCTCCTTGGCACGAAAAGCTCCTAAAACGGCTTTGAATCTCGAAAAAGTTCCAGGTAGTGCTCTACTTTCGCTTAGTGATGTGGTTTTCCCGCTAACATAAAATATTTCCACTTCAACACGGTCCTTCAATGACTTGTTATTTACGGACATCCACAACTTTTCAATATAGTACAAAAACACAGTGATTTTCTATTCTTCCCAAATAATACTGTATATTGCTTCCTTCTAAATAAATGAAATAGCTTACTGTAACACTGTAGAAAAACCACTGGGATGAGGAAAAAAATAGAAACCGGGTGAGGGGTGCTTTGGGTCCGTTAGGATCCAAAGTATAGCCTCTAAATAATCCAAAAAGCAGAGAAAATATACCGTATTTTTAGCCGCTTTGTTTTGCTAAAAATACGCCGGAAAAAATATACAAATATATCATGGAAAAAACAGCGAAAGGTTGTGAATAAAAGTCTAAACATCAAAAAGGCATGGGCAAAAGGTCGTAATAAACTTGGTGCAGCTTCACGCTATTGGAACTTGGCGATAGTGCAGAACACCAGGTTACCTACCGTCTGAGTCCAAACAGGGGTGGTACCGAGTTCCGGCCTAGATTAGCCAGTAAACTCTAACCAACATCGGAACCCTTACGTTCCTGGCGATCGCAAAGCCTTTCGCAGGCCCGATCCAGCAACAAAGAGGGCCCCAAGTTGGAACAGAGAAGACATGTAGGCTAAACAGTTTAACCAGTAAACTCACACCAACGGCGGAATCGTCTTACATTCCTGGCGATCGCAAAGCCTTTCGCAGGCCCGATCCAGCAACAAAGACGGCCCCAACTTGGAACAGAGAGCTGACTTCTAGGCTAAACCTTTGCTGTACTGAGAAGCAAGGCTCGCTACAGGCAGCCTGAGGCAGAGTGAAGACTCTTGATTTTTGTCCCGATGCGGCCCTATTTATAGCCTGATGCGGGGTCAATATGGAGTTGACCCCTAATTATCACCTGCGCGCAGGTGGACTTTCTGGGCAGAGACTTTACGTTCAAACCATGTTAAAATATGATTATTCAATATAATAGACTAATTAATATTGGTACCTGGATGGAGTTTTGAAGGTTCAATCACTCCCTACTGCTATTGGGTGGTGGCAGTAGGCTGTGTACTGGGGGCCGGTGTGAGGGAAGGGTATTGGATAACAATGGACCCTGGATAGTACCCTGGATGGAGTGCATTGGGCGGACCAGGCAAGGCTTGACACGCCCGCCACGACTAAGGATGTCTGGGTTGGGACAATGAGTCATAATATGGGATATTGGTTAATATTCTGAGAAGAATATTTTGGTGAATATTTCTAGGATGAATATTGCGTCGAATATTTCTGAGAGGAATATTACGCTGGATAAGAAAGGGGGAATAATTATGTTGTAATTATTTCGCTTTTAAAATCAGAGTCCCGAGGAAGTGTATTTTGTATGTTTGCCTACGGAGGCGCGAAAAATCGATTACACCCGGAGTGTCGCATGTCACCCAGTTTGCACCATATCCCGGAGTGTCGCATGCCACCCAGTTTGCACCATGTCCCGGAGTGTCGCATGTCACCCAGTTTGCACCATGTCCCGGAGTGTCGTATGTCACCCAGTTTACACCATATCCCAGAGTGTTGCATGCCACCCAGTTTTCACCATGTCCCGAAGTGTCGCATGTCACCCAGTTTGCACCATGTCCCGGAGTGTCGCATGTCACCCAGTTTGCACCATATCCCGGAGTGCCGCATGTCACCCAGTTTGCACCATGTCCCGGAGTGTCGCATACCGCCCAGTTTGCACTATGTCCCGCAGTGTTGCATGTCACCCAGTTTGCACCATATCCCGGAGTGTCGCATGCCACCCAGTTTGCGCCATATCCCGGAGTGTCGCATGTCACCCAGTTTGCACCATATCCCGGAGTGTCGCATGTCACCCAGTTTGCACCATATCCCGGAGTGCCGCATGTCACCCAGTTTGCACCATGTCCCGGAGTGTCGCATACCGCCCAGTTTGCACTATGTCCCGCAGTGTTGCATGTCACCCAGTTTGCACCATATCCCGGAGTGTCGCATGCCACCCAGTTTGCACCATATCCCGGAGTGTCGCATGTCACCCAGTTTGCACCATATCCCGGAGTGTCGCATGTCACCCAGTTTGCACCATGTCCCGGAGTGTCGCATGTCACCCAGTTTGCACCATGTCCCGAAGTGTCGTATGTCATCCAGTTTGCACCATATCCTGGAGTGTCGCATGCCACCCAGTTTACACCATATCCCGGTGTGTCGCATGTCACCCATAGCCACCAGTTTGCATCATACCCCAGAATGTCGTTTTCTGCACAGTTTGCACCTTGTCCCGGAGTGTCGGATGCCGCCCAGTTTGCATCATACCCTGGAATGTCGTTTTATGCCCAGTTTGCACCTTGTCCCGGAGTGTAGGATGCCGCCCAGTTTGCATCATACCTCGGAATGTCGTTTTATGCCCAGTTTGCACCTTGTCCCGGAGTGTCGCATGCCGCCCAGTTTGCATCATATCCCGAAATGTCGTTTTATGTCCAGATTGCACCTTGTTCCGGAGTGTCGGATGCCGCCCAGTTTGCATCATATCCCGGAATGTCGTTTTATGCCCAGTTTGCACCTTGTCCCGGAGTGTCGCATGCCGCCCAGTTTGCATCATATCCCGAAATGTCGTTTTATGTCCAGATTGCACCTTGTTCCGGAGTGTCGGATGCCGCCCAGTTTGCATCATATCCCGGAATGTCGTTTTATGCCCAGTTTGCACCTTGTCCCGGAGTGTGCATGTCGCCCAGTTTGCACCATGTCCCGGAATGACGGAATTGAGTGGAATGCTCACTCTGCAATTCACTGTACTAATGTAACTTCCCAAACAAATAAATTTTTTATTGCATAATTTCTAGGTAGACAACCAAAAGAAATGAGAAGAGATTGATAAACTTGTTGTAGTGGGTGGTACCATGGAATACTAGATATATCATATACTATAATATATATCTATATCTATATTTAGTATTCCATGGTGCTACTTAAGTAGTGAGAAAGGCGAGACGGATCCATGAGGATCCATGATCCAATCTCTGAGGGATAGATGGAAAAACGTTGCTTGGGTTGCTGGGCGCGGAAAATGTTCTATCCGACTGCACAAACATCGTGGAATAAACCAATCCACTACATAATTGGTGACTAAGAAGTCAATATCATATCTGAAATCTACAGTACTCAAATGTACGATTCTTTCTGTTGATTTATAACCATTTCTTTTACATATTTTCTTGTCCGACTTTTAAATAAATTGTGTAGAGTAAAAGTCAAATTATTTAGCAACATAATGTAATAAATTTGAAATGTCAGTTCTTTATCACCACAGTTACACCATCCGCAACACCTAATAAGGTACCAATGACGCGGTCATCTTTAATGATCTTATCGTTTAGTTGACGAATGGCTAGAGTATCAGAGTCATTAGCTTCTTCATTATACACTTTCCCATCCCAAAGTGTGTTGTCAATAGCAATAACACCACCTTGACGAAGTAACAGTAATGATTTCTCGTAATATTGATCATAATTACCCTTATCCGCATCAATAAATACAAAACCAAATGTACCAGCCATATCATTCTTAATCAATTCATCTAAGGTTTCTAGGGCTGGTTTTATTCGAAGATCTATTTTATGATCTACTCCGGCCCGTTTCCAGAATGGTTTTCCAATATCGGGGTTTTTCGTGTCGACATCGCAGGTAATCACAACGCCGTCGGAAGGTAAGGCTAGAGCGATCGATAAGGCAGACACGCCGGTCAAGGTACCAATGTCCAAGGCCCTCGTGGTCTTAGACAAACGGACTAGCACTCCCATCAAAACGCCCTCGTCTGATGGCGACATCATTAAAGCAGATTTATTAGACTTCCAGGTCAATTCTCGCAATTCTGACAGTACAGGATGTTCAGGTGAGCAATGGGTACGAATGTACTGGGTTCTGGCGTCAGTGGCAGTCTTTCCGTATCTCTGTTCTTCAACATTATTGGTCGCCATGATTAAATATTCATACACTTACTGGTAGTGCAATTAAGATTAATTTATTACACAAACTGAAACCAACTAGGCCCTATATGTTTAACTGGTTTAAAAACTTAACAAATTAAGTTTATAATATTAAGGGAAATAAACTTTTTACAGTGATAATGTTGTTTTCTAAGCAGCAACAATAAACAAAACTTTATTTCATATGCTACCAATTTGCGCCGGAGATCAATTCAACTTTTTATGTCCGCGTAGCGATACCTCTGCAGTAGTAGCCACACCGTTTGATGTTGGTGTTGTTGTTGATTTTGCTTTTGCTCACTTGGTAGAGCTTTGGGGTTTGAAATCGAGATACCGGGTTCAATATTTATTTAAATTTATATTAGTTTAAGGGATTATGTAATAACTAGTTTTTTTTTAAATCATTAAAAATTCAAATTTACCGTTTTCTATATTGATCGGCTTAATGATTGGAATAATTTGGATAATTGAAACTTGAAAGAATGATTCAGGTTGGTACTGTAGTAAGCCATTCAATGAGGTGACAGTTTATGCGTTATTAGAAATTGATCTTTGAGCGATTTCGCGTTGTATATATACTTGTACTTTAACTTTAACAACTTGTTAGCTTACAGTATCTGCCGATGTGCAAAACTGTTTTAAATAAGTTCAACTCAAGAACAAAATTATATTTGTCTGCAACTTTTACCAAGGAGTACCTTGGATTCAACCCAACGATATGTAGTTTGTAAGGAACCGATTGGTTAGTAATCTAGCAACCATGTTTGATCTTGGCGTGTGCTTATAAGGCCTTATTGCAGCAAGGAAGGCCGAATATTAAGTTAACATTTGCGTTCATTACTGTAATAGTTCGGATAAGTCACCCCATCAACGTCAGGTCAGCGAACCCATCAATGTCAGTTGCTCGGTCAGCGACCCCTACATCACCTGTCAGATCATAAGTAGGTTACAGGTTTAATTCTGTAATTATTTAATAAATTGAATCAGTCAATGGAGTTCACGACTCAAATTCAAAACCAGATTAATAAGATGCAATAATATCACAGAAACACAATGGCGTTTACAGAATTCAATAAGATGCTAAAATAGCCGAGATATTGGTGTAAAATAATATTCGTCTTTTAAACCCTGGCATTCCGCCACGACGAATTACAGCAAGGCATTTATTCTAGTGCTTTAATGCTAAATTATAATAACTGCATATAGTGGATTACAGTAGGACATAATTCATCCATACATTATTGTAATTGTCAAAGAGGGTGGAGCCTTCGAGTCGCCTCCTATGTTCATATGATGTTCACTGGTCGCTTTTACTCATAAGGAATGTAAACTGAAATGAAACTAAAACAATGGTCTAGAATTTAAAAAAAATCTAAAAAATGCACTTGAGAGTTAGAGAGACGTATCCTTACATTACAGGTAATTGCCAAGAGAGTGGAGCCTACGGGTTGCCCCCGGTGTTTCGTCTGTCACGTTCACTGGTCTCTTTTACTTATCATGATTCTGTAATATGTAGGGCTGGGAGACCTCAAATGACAAAATAAAACAACAGTTTTAGCTAGCTTTCACCCGCAGGGCTTCTTCGGGCTAGTTAGAGTAGGCCTACTACGTACTTAGCGAAAAACTGCACGCACTGACTGAATGAGCGGTACCGGTTGCAAGGCTACATTACAAAATGTTATAGAGCCAAATATACCTATATTCCTATCTACTGTATAGAGCAAAAATCATAATGATATGTAACCGAAATAATTATAGTTTTAATGTACTAGCACCAAAATATCCTAAACTACTGTATAGAGCAAATATAATAAATATAATCGTATACAGTATGTCACGAAATAATTTATATTAATGTAAATGTACTAGCACCACAAGTGTCAAATTATAACTTTTGATGTCATTAAATTTATAAGATTGTAAAAAAGGTTGTAAAACATTATTTTTATAAAACATTCATTTTTCATTTCATTTTTATTCCAGACATTGAATTATACAATATATTATTACATTATTTTAGTAAAACATTTGTCATTTATTATAATACCCGTCCATATCATTTATAAAATTGAGCACAATTATTGAATTATTAAATACATACTGCTACCTACACTACGGAAAAATAATTTACATAGAGCCTAATATTTAAACATATTGGTGGGACCGTATTATTGACACACTTCGAAAATTCTATACACCATATGGCAATTATTACTTATTTGACTTCAATACATTATTATCAGTTTTTTCCAACCGATGGAGCAGACTAGTGTTAGCTTTATAGATATTATCACTGAACAGTGGAGGTTTTAACTGATGTAATGAGAGCGAAATACTTGTCGTCTCGCCGTTTGTCATTCTTGGAATCTTAAATAACTGCCTAGCAGCGTTATTGTATGCTACGGAAATCTTATTATATATGCTATTTGAATAGTTGCGGCGAGACCACAAAGCACAGCAATAAACCTGAGTACAATATGCACGAAATAAACAAAGCTTTATAGCTGTCGAGCAGCTACCGAATTTACGCACAATAATGTTTGCACGAGCATAAAGAGAACCCATCTGGGCCTTTATATTTTGTGTATCATCAGTACTACTGCACAAAATATGTCCTAAATATGATAATTTGTCAACAATATCGATTTCTTTACCGTATAACAACAATTTTGCAACTGATGTATTTTTAAAGCACTTTGGAATAAAATATAAACACTTTGTTTTCTTTGTATTGAATAAAATCGAATTTTGATTACCATGTGATACGGCCTTATTAATTAATATTTGTAATCCTACAATAGAGTTTGACATTAAACATAAATCATCGGCATACAGTATATTATTATTTCTAGAATTACCAATCATACACCCGACACCTGTGTCTGAAAGGTCGGTGCTCAGATCATCAAAATATACGATAAACAAAATCGGTGAAAATATTCCACCTTGTTTAGTCCTATTAGTTATCTTAAATTGAGATGATAATACCCCATCCCACATTACTGCCATGTCTTGATTACGATACCAAAATGTTAATAACCTAACTATACAAATAGATACACCCCTACGTAACAGTTTACTAAATAGCTTATAATGATTTATCCTATCGAACGCTTTCGACGCGTCTAACATACATACATACACTGGTGTATCACTAGATAAGTAATAATTAATTACTCTTTTAGAGCGTATACACATGTTTCCGTTCCTAACTTTGGCTTATATCCAAATTGATTATCCTTAGTTCCGAGCTTATTACTACACTTGTTATACATTAATACTTCTACAACCTTACTGAGTACCGTCGATAACGCAATACCCCTATAGTTATCTTTAGCTGATAAATCACCAGTACGGTCTTTCACAAGTGGTATAATTATACAATTCATAAAATCGCTAGGCATATATCCATGTAAAAATATGGCATTGATTAAAGTAACTAACTTATTTAATAGATTTACATTGCACCCATACATTAAATGTTTGGCAATAAGCTTGTCGGGCCCATATGCCTTACCAGTATTTAACTTATGAATCGCATCAAAAATTTCAGAAACTGTAAATCTCACTCGGTCGCTAGGTACAAAATTACGAATTTTCTCATCTACAAATGTTTTGTCTGTGTATCATCGTTAACACTGTTAAAAATAGATTCAAAATGTTGCCGCCACATTTCGCTGATTTCAATAGCACCGTTTGCATTACCTATAACATTTGGTGGCGGAGTGTGCACACCGCAACGTTTATGTATCTGTGTCCAAAATTCCTTGCTATTCCCAGTGTTACTAGATAATAGTGAATCAGCAAGTTTGTCGTCCCTTATCTTGTTCTCTTGTTTCTTGCAAGAGCGCAAGATCCTCTTAAAATTATACTTATTCTTTATATACTCTGTGAATAGCAATCCTTGCTTGGGGGACCCAGCAGCCTTCCAATTCAAAAACCATTGACGTGACCTATCGTAATACTCCTTTACATAATCATTCCAGCCTGGGATATGTTTAGCACCCGTTTTATTGCTGGAACTATAACACTTAAACGATGCATCACTTGCATTTTTCAACCCATTTACAATATCCGCATATAATTTGTCGATAGCTTCTTTACAGCAGCTACTCCCTATATATTTATGGTTTGTATCATCACTGGCACTGCACTTATTTAGTACTTGTTCATACACAAACAAGGAAAACAGCCTCCCTGGTGGAACGACAAATTACAACACATAAATAATATTAAAAAACATAATCTTATAGAATGGCGTAAAAATAAAACAAATGACACCTTCGCAAAATTTAAGTTGAGCCGAAATAGTTTCAATTCCCTAAACAGACAATTAAAAAATAAATATACAAAAAGTAAATTTTCTGAAGCCAAATCACCGCGAGATAAGTGGAAGATTATCAATAGGATATTAAATAAGAATGAAAAGGTCTGTAAAATAACTGAATTGATCAATAACCGAGGAAAGAACATTAAAATTGTCAAGGATGGATTAGGTATTGCAAATCTTCTTAACTCCACTTACGTAGCTATGGGAAAGTTCACCGGGATGTCAAATGTTTCAACCAATATTCAGAATTATGTGAATCCAAATATACCAAACGATGTAGATTTTAGTTTTAAAAATACAGACGTATTAACAGTCGAAAATATAATTAACAAATTGAACTGCAACAAATCACCAGGTCCGTCATCATTACCACCTAGAATAATTAAACTACTTTCACCAAAAATCGTATTCCCATTAACTCATATAATAAATAAATCAATCACCCAATCGATATTCCCTCACAAGTTAAAATTCGCTGAAATTACACCTGTGTACAAAAAAGGTGACATCAATGACCCAGAAAATTATAGACCTATTTCAGTTACATCGACTCTAGATAAAATATTCGAAAAGGTACTCTATATACAAATAATACAATATTTAAATAAATACAGTCTAATAAAAGCGACACAGTTTGGCTTTCGTAAATCATATTCAACCAGAGACGCAATAATATATGCCACCGACACATGGCGCAGTGTACTTAACAATGGTGATACAGTAGCAATAGGGGCGCTGGATATCAGCAAGGCATTTAATTCATTGAACCACTCCATACTTCTAAATAAATTACAAGAATTTAACTTCCACAGTACTGCAATTAATATGATAAGTAGCTTTCTTTTTCCTCGGTTCCAACGGGTTAAGGTTAATGGAACCACATCCACATGGGAAGCAATACCACAGGGAATTCCACAAGGTACGCTCTTAGGGCCAATTATCTTTCTCATGTACGTAAACTCACTAGTATCTACTACCGACCTCAATATAGTACAATATGCCGACGACACATTAATCTACTGCGGACATAAAAATCCCCAACAAGCAGTTAACTTACTATCTCAACATATAAATAAATTAGAAAATATTTTTTCATCATTGCATTTAAGTTTAAATAACAAAAAAACAGAATTTATGTTATTATCACCACATTCAAGATCACCGGAAACTGATAAAATTAACCTAGAATTAGCAAAAAATCCAAAAATAGTAATAAAACAATCAGAATATATAAAATATCTTGGTGTATTCATCGACAATCGATTGGAATGGGGGGAGCATATACGAACATTGTCAAATAAAATGACCCAGGCAATCTCAGGCCTAAGGCAAATCAAGGGACAATTAACAACCAAAACAAAACTAAATATTTACAAATCTACAGTTTTACCACACCATAATTATTGTTGCGAACTATTAATAAACTTACATAACAAACACGGGTTCAAAACTATTTTATACAACCTCGAGAAAATTCAAAATTACGGTTTAAGAATAGTGCACAGTAAAGGGATTAGAGATCTAACTGGCACAGAATTACGCTCACTGTCAAAATTACCTACGTTACATGCGCTACGGGAATATTATGCCATGAAATTTTTCTACCAATACATACATAACCTCAGTACCCCATTCACAAGCCTCAGCTTACCATTTATAGCAAATCATCATAAGAATAGTTTTAGCCCTAGTCAACGGTTACTAAATCCTAGAACAAATATTATAATAATCCCCAAAACAAAAAATAACATCGGATTTAATTGTGTCATAATTAGTATGGCACGTATTTGGAACCTTATGAATTGCAAATTCCGTAAAATACTCGATTTCAAGACGTATAATAATTTAATTAAAAAATACTATTACTCGAAATTCGAAAGAGACGCAATCACATAAGTCAAATAAAAAAAAAAATTAAAAAAAAAAAAAAAAAAACACTTTAGCTTAATTTAATTATCTAGTTGTATTTTGTGCTACAATTTGTATACCAACCAACCTAGTTAGTTTATTTGTTTTACTATATTCAGTGTGTTTGTTGTAAAATGTGTATGTGTGACCCCATTGTGTGTATGGTAAATAGGTACTGTAGATCGGGTGTATTGCTGACGCTTATTGCCGCCAATTATCAGCTGCGGTGGGTACAGCCCACTGTGCTGCCTCCAAATTTTACTTTGGAGTTTATGGTAATAAAAGAAAAATTATTATTATTATTATTGTATGAAATGTCACCAAATACAACATTAACCAAATTTGTATAATTTTTAATTTCCTCTGGTTTAGCTTTTTCCCAATTTGGTCCAGAACTGTGAGGGTTCATAGAATACCCGTCCTCGACATTATTTGTTACCAATGGTATCAAATGAAAATTACAACCAATTGGCATATGGTCATCAATTGCACTGTCATACATAATATATATATTATCAATTTTCGCACACAAAGTTCCAGAACACAGTACGTGGTCTAGCCACGAAGTTGTATTGTGCGCTGCACTTATAAACGAGAAAGTATCAATTGGTAAGTTTACTACATCATAAATTTCCAACAGGTTATCGTTAGACCATGATTTTAGTTCTTCAAAATACGGCCTACTTACATGGGCTTTAAAATCGCCGGCAATGCACAAAAATGTAAACGAATTGGACTCGTATACACTCTTACAGTCTTAATCTTACCCAAATATTCAGAAAAAATATTATCATTATCCTTATTCTCGCACGGCAAATAAACATTAATGATAAACATACTTTCATGACCATCTAGCTCAATAGTAGCCCCAAGTAGTCTGTCATCGTTTAAAGGCACCACACTCAATGCCGCGGTAAGCCGTTTGTGCCAAAGCACCGCCAACACACCGTGGGGTCTTCCCCTGAGTAGCCCACTGGTGTAATCCACCGGCGAGATACCGCGAGCTAAGTATTCAGGGTGAATACTGTTGAGGAAATCCAAGTCCTGAACCGGTAGCATCAACTCCTGGAGGAGGATCACATCCGCCCCTTCATTACAAATGTCGTTGATTGTCTTCAGCGCCATTGGCCGACGTACTGAATTGCAGTTATATGAAACGAGCTTAATTCCCTGATAAGCCATTTCTGCTGATAATGTGTTAATACGTGAAACCTTTAAAAAATGTCGCTAAAATTAATATTAAAAATGTAATGTAAACCCCATAATCAGGTATTAGTTACACCATTATCACTGGTTGTGTCGTCTACTGACTCTGCTACCCTGTCGTTAACGATGTCTGCTGCACTGTCGCTACCAACATCTTCTTTATTAACAGGCTGCACCACAATATCAACTTCCCGGGAACCTTTACCTCCAACACCATGATCACCTGACTGACCGACACTGCGCGGAAAGAAAACCCGGATCCTAGCAAATTCTGACCACGCGTCCTCGTCCAGTAATGTATCTTCATCTGCCTCATTGCACGTTATAAGGAAGGAAGAGTACGGAGCATTTGCATGTGAAATCCGCTTGCACTCCGCTGTGACCTTAATCGTGTCCCGTGCCGTACGTAGTTCTGTATTTCTTTAACATCGACCGTTTTACCACAGCCGGTGAGGAATAGCTTCTTTTTAGGCTGTACTGTAGCGAACGCTTTGTTCGAGGATTTCCCCTGAACATAGCGAGGACTTTGTTTCTTCTTACCATATACTGGCGTGGAACGTCCGCCCGCTCCGTCCAGCGAGCGAGGGTCGCGTTGGGGGCGTACTGGCTTACCGTTCTGACCGATCTCCGTGAATCCGTCTGCCTGGGCGTTAGGAGCCAAGAGTGCCTTCTTGTAACCAAACGGAACATCCCCGACGACGGCGGGTGGTCCACCAGTACCAGCACCACCGTGGTACCGATATGGAGGAGCATTAGGATTAAATCCACTGTTGGAAGATCCGTTGCTGTTGCTTAACTGTGGATTCCTCGAATGAAGAACCTCCAACACCGAAACATCTGGGATGGGCCCTCCCTGCACATCGCATCTAACACCGGTACCGGTAGTCGCCGCAATTCCCGCCGATGGACACCTACTGGTAGACACAGAAGTTCAAGTTCTGCTTCTGCTTGTCTCTATCATTCTTAGATATCATTGATATAGCAAGCAGCTTTGCTTCTTTCAACATACTGTCAGTAAACTTTGGCCACGGCTGGACCGTTGCCACAATGCTATCCCTTGTGTGACCCCGTAGGTCACAAATAACAAATAAACAAATAACAAGTAAAACAAGTAAAATAACAGGTAAAACAAATAACAATCAATATCCTACCAACCTGTATCATATTCAGTTGCGTACTGTGTGTTCATAGAGGGTGTTTTCCTATTTATCAGTACGTGTTCCGCTAATTTCCTATCTGGCCAGTCCTTGCATCGCCGGAGAACAGTTGTTGTGAATGGGAGGTCTGTTACTTATCAGGAACGTAAACTGAAATTAAATTCCACTTGGGTGTTTCTTTTCGAGATTAAAAGCATAAAAAACCATCGGGGTCATATTGACTCCAATGGTCGTTGGCGTGGCCAAGGTAATTAAATTCAAATTAAAAGCGTAAATTACATTTTTGGTCTACGAAATTATATGGGTCATGTAGAGCACACATAAATTGAGGAATTTATGGAATTTCAGCACCTGAACATTAATTGGACTGAAATGACAACACTTTAAATGTATCCTTGGGGTCTTAATAGACCCCATGGGTGTCCGTGGGTTAAAGACGATTATTTCCGAATGACAATTTTTCACAGGAAAAATACTACTCTTCCGCCATTTCTTAACCGTTTTTAGCAATTTTTGCTTTACATGAAAGGTAATTTCGCAATTTTATTTAATTAATAATTACAAAAATACATGGGTTTTTTAAGTTTTTAAAGAATTGTGGGGGCTTAAGAAATGTTTGACTATTAAAATCAGTAATCAGCCGATTTGATTCTAAAGCCATTTAGTTTTATTTACAGTAAAAGTGTAGGGCTTATTGATTTTATACTGTAATCTCTAAAATTAATACGTGCTGCTGGCACTGGGCAAACGCAATGCTAAAATGTAATGACAAAGTTAAATACAATTTTGTTCTCAATATTTGATATCAATATCTTTATATTATACTAGAAAGCCTGTGGCCCTTCGGGCCACAGCTTTCTAGTGCACGTGCAGATGATATATGAATATGTGTGGGAGATTTGAGAACTGCATACGGAACAGACACCATCATTAAATAAAACACCACCCCCATAAGAGATAACTGTCAAGTTTCAACTTTAGGCAGATTGTAAATAACAAAATTTCCAGAAAATGATCACTTTCAGATCCACCCTCTACCTGCGGACTGGTGAAATGCAGACGGCGCTGCAGTTTGGTAAAGATGGGGTTTATGGTGAAGTAAAATGCCTGCCTTTCAAGTTTCAGCTTAAACAGATTGTAAATAACAAAATTGGTGTAGATGTTCATATTCAAACATTTCACCCTCTAGCGGTAGACTGAAGAACTGTAGACGACTCTAGGACTCCGTAAAGATACAGAATATGCTGTAGTAGATTCCTGCCAAGTTCCAGCTCAATAGGATTAAAAAGAACCAAATGGGATGAGGTGTTCACTATCAGATATTTCGCCCTCTAGCGTCAAATGGGGGGACTGTATACAACTCTGCGAATCCGTAAAGGTACAGCCTATGTTGTAGTAGATGCCTACCAAGTTTCAGTCTAAACCGTTAGTAAATAACAAAGTTGGAGAAGATGTTAACTTTCAGACATTTCACCCTCTAGCGGAAGACTGGGGAAGTGTATAGGACTCTGCAACTCCGTAAAGATAAAGCCTATGATGTAGTAGATACCTGCCAAGTTTCAGCTCAAAATGATTAAAAAGAACCAAATGGGATGAGGTTTTCACTATCAGACAATTCCCCCTCTAGCGGCTGACTGTGGAACTGTAGACGACTCTACTACTCCACAAAGATATAGCCTATGATATAGTAGATGTCTACCAAGTTTCACTCTAAAAGGATTGTAAATAACAAAGTTGGAGGAGATGTTAACTTTCATACATTTCGCCCTCTAGCGGCAGACGCGGGTAATGTAGACAACTCTGCGCGACTCAGTAAAGATATAGCCTATGCTGTAGTAGATGCCTACCAAGTTCAGTCTAAATGGATTATAAATAACAAAGTTGGAGAAGATGGTAACTTTCAGACATTTCACCCTCTAGCGGTAGACTGGGGAAGTGTATAGGACTCTGCAACTCCGTAAAGATAGAGCCTAGGATGTAGTAGATACCTACCAAGTTTCAGCTCAAAAGGATTAAAAAGAACCAAATGGGATGAGGTTTTCACTATCAGACAATTCGCCCTCTTGCGGCTGACTGTGGAACTGTAGACAAGACTCTACTACTCCGCAAAGATATAGCCTATGCTATAGTAGATGTCTACCAAGTTTCAGTCTAAAAGGATTGTAAATAACAAAGTTGGAGGAGATGTTAACTTTCATACATTTCGCCCTCTAGCGGCAGACGCGGGTAATGTAGACAACTCTGCGCGACTCAGTAAAGATATAGCCTATGCTGTAGTAGATGCCTACCAAGTTCAGTCTAAATGGATTATAAATAACAAAGTTGGAGAAGATGGTAACTTTCAGACATTTCACCCTCTAGCGGTAGACTGGGGAAGTGTATAGGACTCTGCAACTCCGTAAAGATAGAGCCTAGGATGTAGTAGATACCTGCCAAGTTTCAGCTCAAAAGGATTAAAAAGAACCAAATGGGATGAGGTTTTCACTATCAGACAATTCGCCCTCTTGTGGCTGACTGTGGAACTGTAGACAAGACTCTACTACTCCGCAAAGATATAGCCTATGCTATAGTAGATGCCTACCAAGTTTCAGTCTAAAAGGTTTGTAAATAACAAAGTTGGAGAAGATGTTAACTTTCATACATTTCGCCCTCTAGCGGCAGACGCGGGTACTGTAGACAACTCTGCGCGACTCAGTAAAGATATAGCCTATGCTGTAGTAGATGCCTACCAAGTTCAGTCTAAATGGATTATAAATAACAAAGTTGGAGAAGATGTTAACTTGCAGACATTTCGCCCTCTAGCGGTAGACTGGGAAATTGTAGACGACTCTGCGACTCAGTAAAGATTCAGCCTATGCTGTAGTAGATGCCTACCAAGTTTCAGTCAAAACGGATTGTAAATAATAAAGTTGGAGAAGATGTTAACTCTCAGACATTTAGCCCTCTAACGGTAGACTGGGGAACTGTAGACAACCCAGTGACTCCGGAAATATACAGCCTATGCTGCAGTATATAGCTACCACGTTTCAGCTCAAAAGCATTAAAAACAACCCTATAAGATCAGGTTTTCACTATCGGATAATTCGCCCTCTAGCGGCAGACGGTGGAACTTCAGACGGCTCTGAGTATTACGTTGCAACGAGTTAGGGCGAGACCCATCTAACGAGCTATAGTAAGCGAGATTTCATCGAGATTAGATGTATAATATTAGATAAAATAATAATACAGTAAGTATAGGCCTACAGAAATAATTATTTTACTTTTAATATTCATAACAGTAAAACAAAAATGTTATAAACCTCTCCTTCCATGCAGCCAATGATTGAGAAAGCAGAATTACTCTGAGCAATTCGCAACAGACAACCCAAACCCACCCCAATCAACACTCCAGCCTGCTTGCTCCTTATCTTTGCCCAGCCAGCTAGCTGCAAGTTCAATAATTACCTTAATGTTGCTATGATACAGAAAACAATCCTTCCCTATTCAATAACTATAGGCCCATTCGATCATGCTTGGCGAATATGACATATTTATACACTATTTGATTTTTAATCAATAAATAATCATACATATTTATATTAAACACTCGAATAAAATAAAAACTTTGTGAGAATGGGACACGGCGAATCTACCCATGTTAATTTTATACCAGGTGGGATAAATGTTAGCCCTCTAAATCATTAATTACCGATAGAAGAACCGAAATAATTCGATAAATTTCGCCCGAAAATCACGAAAATCGCCCTCTAGCGGCAGACGGGCGAACTTCAGACGGCTCTGAGTATTACGTTGCAACGAGTTAGGGCGAGACCTTTCTAACGAGCTATAGCAAGCGAGATTTCATCGAGATGGGTTCGATTGTATAGCCGATGACAAACACACAGACAGACAGACAATCGATATTTATATATATTAGACTAGAAAGCCTGTGGCCCTTCGGGCCACAGCTTTCTAGTGCACGTGCAGATGATATATGAATATGTGTGGGAGATTGGAGAACTGCATACGGAACAGACACCATCATTAAATAAAACACCCCCCAACTGTCAAGTTTCAACTTTAGTCAGATTGTAAATAACAAAATTTCCAGAAAATGATCACTTTCAGATCCACCCTCTACCTGCGGACTGGTGAAATGCAGACGGCGCTGCAGTTTGGTAAAGATGGGGTTTATGGTGAAGTAAAATGCCTGCCTTTCAAGTTTCAGCTTAAACAGATTGTAAATAACAAAATTGGTGTAGATGTTCACATTCAGACTTCTAGCGGTAGACTGAAGAACTGTAGACGACTCTGGGACTCCGTAAAGATACAGAATATGCTGTAGTAGATTCCTGCCAAGTTTCAGCTCAAAGGGATTAAAGAGAACCAATTGGGATGAGGTGTTCACTATCAGACAATTCGCCCTCTAGCGGCAGATAGGGGAACTGTATACAACTCTGCGACTCCGTAAAGGTAGAGCCTATGCTGTAGTAGATGCCTACCAAGTTTCAGTCTAAACCGTTGGTAAATAACAAAGTTGGAGAAGATGTTAACTTTCAGACATTTCACCCTCTAGCGGTAGACTGGGGAAGTGTATACGACTCTGCAACTCCGTAAAGATAGAGCCTAGGATGTAGTAGATACCTGCCAAGTTTCAGCTCAAAAGGATTAAAAAGAACCAAATGGGATGAGGTTTTCACTATCAGACAATTCGCCCTCTTGCGGCTGACTGTGGAACTGTAGACGACTCTACTACTCCGCAAAGATATAGCCTATGCTATAGTAGATGCCTACCAAGTTTCAGTCTAAAAGGTTTGTAAATAACAAAGTTGGAGAAGATGTTACCTTTCATACATTTCGCCCTCTAGCGGCAGACGCGGGTACTGTAGACAACCCTGCGCGACTCAGTAAAGATATAGCCTATGCTGTAGTAGATGCCTACCAAGTTCAGTCTAAATGGATTATAAATAACAAAGTTGGAGAAGATGTTAACTTGCAGACATTTCGCCCTCTAGCGGTAGACTGGGAAATTGTAGACGACTCTGCGACTCAGTAAAGATTCAGCCTATGCTGTAGTAGATGCCTACCAAGTTTCAGTCAAAACGGATTGTAAATAATAAAGTTGGAGAAGATGTTAACTCTCAGACATTTAGCCCTCTAACGGTAGACTGGGGAACTGTAGACAACCCAGTGACTCCGGAAATAATACAGCCTATGCTGCAGTATATAGCTACCAAGTTTCAGCTCAAAAGCATTAAAAACAACCCAATAAGATCAGGTTTTCACTATCGGATAATTCGCCCTCTAGCGGCAGACGGGGGAACTTCAGACGGCTCTGAGTATTACGTTGCAACGAGTTAGGGCGAGACCTATCTAACGAGCTATAGTAAGCGAGATTTCATCGAGATTAGATGTATAATATTATATAAAATAATAATACAGTAAGTATAGGCCTACAGAAATAATTATTTTACTTTTAATATTCATAACAGTAAAAACAAAAATGTTATAAACCTCTCCTTCCATGCAGCAAATGATTGAGAAAGCAGAATTACTCTGAGCAATTCGCAACAGACAACCCAAACCCACCCCAATCAACACTCCAGCCTGCTTGCTCCTTATCTGTGCCCAGCCAGCTAGCTGCGAGTTCAATAATTACCTTAACGTTGCTATGATACAGAAAACAATCCTTCCCAATTCAATAACAATAGGCCAATTCGATCGTGCTTGGCGAATATGACATATTTATACACTATTTGATTTTTAATCAATAAATAATCATACATATTTATATTAAACACTCGAATAAAATAAAAACTTTGTGAGAATGGGACACGGCGAATCTACTCATGTTAATTTTATACCAGATGGGATAAATGTTACCCCTCTAAATCATTAATTACCGATAGAAGAACCGAAATAATTCGATAAATTTCGCCCGAAAATCACGAAAATCGCCCAGCGGCAGACGGGCGAACTTTCGACGGCTCTGAGTATTACGTTGCAACGAGTTAGGGCGAGACCTTTCTAACGAGATATAGCAAGCGAGATTTCATCGAGATGGGTTCGATTGTATAGCCGATGACAAACACACAGACAGACAATCGATATTTATATATATAGATAAATGATGGAGTGTACCTACTGTATGTACAATATTTAAACAATATTAAACACTAAAATAATAGTTTTAATGTAAATGATAGGCCAGTTCCTGTTAGAAGACCGCAGCCTATGAACAACGCCATAAGAGTTCCAGTGGCCTCGGCATGTTGAGAGGAAGCTTTCTTTGTGGCGTACATCATGGCTAAACATGATAGATAGCCATTACTAAGTCCTACGAAGAACACACTTATAATAAACAACCAATCGCGCGAGAGAAATGAAGGAAGGAATTCGTATTTGTTAGTGTCACAAATTATAACCATTGGGATATAGAGTACACGAAGTGTGGCCGATAAAAGCAAAGGGAAGGGAGAAGATTTAAAAAGTCGGAGAAATCCAGAGATTATTCGTCCCCCAAAGTCTCCGAAATTGAATACAAAGTGGAGGCCGACAGGGAAGAAATAGGCATCTCCCCAACCCCAAGGATTTCCATTGTTGTGGGAGCTGTTAGTCTTAACCGAAATGAGAGGAAAAACGCTAAACGTTACACACGATATGAGGAATGCGGTCAGAGCGTAGGGCCATATAGTGCGCATTATTTCCCGTAGAGGAGATATAGTCTGTTTGAGTAGCTGGAACAGCGACCAACGTCGACGTAATGCTGGTAAAGTGTTTAAACGTAGATGACCCACAGCCAATCTATTGAATTGAACTGCTACCTTGGCGTATTGACGGTAAAACTGTGACAGCGGTATTAGAGCGTATAAAATCAGACTTACGGTAAGAATGGTCATCGTTAATAGGAAGTGAGTGATAGCGGTATAGAAAGGGTCTCTCGTACCTGTAGCCAGAATTGTTACTCTGGCTAGAGATAAGAGAGTGCCCCCTAATCCTTGACCTGTCATCAAGGCCTGCATGTATACAGTAGGGAAAATGGCGACGACGCCCATTATAGCACCTTGGTACATTCCCACGCCTATAGATATAAGAAGAACAGTTACCATAGGGACAATGCATAGAACATCCAGCCTTGATCCCAAGTCCGCGTTTCCTAGGATTGCGTATAACGCGATACATGCGATGCTCGTAAGTAACCCTGAGACAATCCTAGTCTTGGATTTAACGATATGCGCTAAGGCTATATTAGTAATTAGAGCTAACACTAAGGAGACTTGAGAAGCTATTTCTTCGTGGTAATCCATTGAGGATTGTAATGACGTTTCATTCCAGGTTTTGTTGCGGAATTTATAGTTGAAATAATCGTTGGCAGATATAAAAATATCGAAGGGTAATATTGTGCCCATACCCATAATCACCATGGTTACATACACGAAGTAGTATCTGTCCTTGGGCCCCATATCAACTCGCCGATGAGTCTCACCCAGTTCTTCGAATGATATATCTACACTATCGAGCAACGGATGGCTTATCTCTTCGTCTTCCACAATGTCTGTATCCATTCCTTCAATGTGTCAACTTATTGTTATTATATATAATTATAAAGCAAAAATCTATCCTTGTGGTTTGGTTGCATGTTTGGATAATATGTGGGTTACATATTCAGAATCTTAATGTCCGGCCCGCAAAATGAAAGTAAATCCATTATGTATGAGAAAGAAATATTAAAAATAGTATTCACATTTGTGGCTAATATAAATTTTAATTAAAACGGAATTATTTAAAAATAATACTATATTTTATATTCCGCTCGAAATACACTAATATTAATACTGTATTTACATAATTGAATCACCATTTGTTACATGGAACTCACAAATATATTGTGGTAATATTTAATCAACCTAGTAAGTAATAGTCGGTTGGCTCTATAAACTGTGTAACGCAAAATCGATAAGCATTCTCGCTCTACTTGTGTAGGTTAGGTAGCTACTGTATAGTAGAGTATTTATGTATTTATGACTACTGTACACACATAACGACACCGAATGCATCACAGACTCCCTCTACCTACAGCACAACATCTCCCCAGTTCAGCCAAGTAAATCCCTAATTCATAAGCATTATCAAGACTTCTTGTCTTTTAGCAGACATTTCAGGAATGTCAATAACAGACCATTACATTTCCTCTCACAACTAGGCTGCCACAATAAATGCCAGATTGATATGATATACAACAGCTCAGTCCCTAGTGTCCAACCCCAATCCCGCAGTTTCTGCAGGGTATAAGGCAGAGTTTTGGCAATAATTTTTTGAACTTTTGAATCGAAAAGTGCAAATAATGGAAAAAGCTCAATATCTCGAAAACGAAAAGTGATATTGCGAAACAGCGTAAATATTATAAATCTTCATCAAATCGGTCTTAATAAAACAATAAAAAAGGGTATTTTTTTCACCAAATTCGACTACCCCCCCCCCCCCCCCCCCAAAGGAATCTATGGTGTTTTCAGCAGAAAGAGGTCATATGGCAGCACAGATTCTAATGCTGCCACGGAACTTCATCGATGAGATTCCTGGTGGTTTCCAGACCCTATTTAGTTAGCAAGAATCACTTTATATGATTGGAGTCCGCGTTGATTTCTAGCTGTCGATAAATGATATCCATATCCCTCTAGCGGCCATATAGATATTAATATAATACAAATATAAATAATAAAATAATATCGGAAACCTTTTTTAATTTAATATTGTAGAGCAATATAACAATTAATAGTAAATCTATCTACACCATCTACGGTAATATTCTGACACTTTTCAAGCACACAGAAGGGGACCCCCACACACCGCATATAATATGAAGGTTACAATTTGAGACACTGCTTTTTGATAGGCCGAGGCAATATACAAAAGGAGAGCCATATTAAAAATAAATAGGCTAAGCTTTTAATTTAAAATTTTACAAATTCATCGTGTTGGTCATTACTCAGACAATGAATGCCTGCTCACTGGCACAGCCGTGGGTATCTTCTATCTCCCACAAAAAACTATTTCCCATTTTATAGATGTGACTTAGGTCTAAAAAAATAATGCATACAGTGCTACACTGACCAGGATTGAAAAGGTTGTGTTCAATGTTTAAATAGTATGAATAGATTTATAGAAAAGTTTGGTGTGGGGGGTTTGTCTAAATACCTGGGGAAATAAAACTCATAAATCATATAGGAATAGGTGAAATGTGTATAACTATAACATTGCTTACTAAGTACCCAAACAAATACAAACAATTAAGTAAGGTTATCTAACGCTACCGCTAATGTTCGGTTTAGTTTTCTCTTCAACTCGACGTATTTTAGTCCGTTGTTTCAGAATGTAACGACGTAAATCTCCCAACCGCAGGAACCATCGCATCTCGCGTTCCTTCGTCGTTGTTACCATAGCAGCGTGCAACAACGAATGGTTTTCGCCCTTCTCTGTAGTAGAGGTCTGTACTGCAGGAATGCTTTCAGGAGTTGACAACCCACTACCAGGCAGCGGAATGTCACCAACAGAAATCTAAGATAGAACATGTACAATTCCAACTTGTCGAATTCTTACTTAATTAAGTCACAACAAGCCCTTGTGCAGTTACTACCGTCTGCACGGTGTAATGTAACACTAAAACACCCACCACCTATAATAATGTTAATCTGATTTAATCATAATACGATACAAAACATTACAATAATCTGCAATAGAAAATATATATCAGCCTGTCAAATGAATGAATCCAAGAATAATTGAGGATACAGACCTTAGGGGGCCGACTAGACCTAAAACTTTGTGGTGAAAAGTCATCGGATTGTAACTTTGACAATTGGTCTGGAGTTGGTTGCGTAACCTTGTCGCCGGCCAACACCCCCTGTTGTTTGAGTTGGATCTCCGTGCGAAAGGCTGCTTGTTTAGCCTGAAGTATGGCGACTGAATCGTTTAACCTAAAGTTGAATACAGTGAAATGGTAGAAAAAGAAATAATTAATTCCTACATACATATTAGTGTAAACATGTACAGTGTAGGTCAATTCATCAATTATAATAAATATTGGACTAAAACTCCAATAATCAATAATTATTCATTTAATAAATCTCTTCTTCGTAACGAGAGAAGCCCCACCGAATATGTTTAATATATTCCCTCAATGAGTTTAAACCGTCGGACCGTATCATTTATCATTTGTCGAATATCACATTCATTTATCGAGTTAACTCCGCTTGAGTTCAGATTGTACAGTGGGCTAGAGCGTCGGTCTTCCAGAACTGAAGGAGTTGATTCGAGGCCTAGGCCAGTTTTTGAACTATGCTGTTAAATCTACGGAACCACCAGTCTTAGCCCATTCAGCCATAATGGGTATAGACGAGTTGGTTAATGGACTATTCGACAATGTGAATAGAGAGACCCAATACATTATAAGGTAACTGCCAAGCGAGAGGAGTCTTCGAATTTCGTATAACACGTTCACCGATAACTTTATATACCAGAAGCCAATGAGCATCACATTGAAGTTATATTAGGTAAATAAAAGTTTTAAACAAGCTTTAATGCCCAATTCGAATCCGGTACAACTTATAGCGATAGAGCGAAGGAATTGAGAGGTCGGAGAAGTCACGCCTCCCTCACTTCGTAAGCGAATTAGTTGGGTCTGGAATGGTATGACTGGCAATAATACAGCTATACTGTTAGAAACTCGTTAGATTTCCACATATTACTGGCGTCTGGTTATATTGATTCCAAGTATAGCTTTAATAACGATTTGTAATTACTTGTAACAACGTTTCCTGCTAAACTCGAAATCACAATCTCAATATTAAATGGAAATGTAATTAGTAATTTCGTATAAACAATTATTACGCACACGGAAACCCTCGCACACTATACATAAATATTACAGAAGATTACATTCACATATTATATACAGCGTAGCAAGTAATAGTGATAAAAGTAATTATAATTATTTATTTTTTTATCCCATTAAAAGTTATTGTGTCACTATAATTGATAAACAAACAGCGATAAACAAACATGACGATGGAGACATATAGGACTATCACAAGGAATAAACTCATCTCTAGTACAACTGTACCTAACCCCAATGCCTATTGGTCTAAAAGTACTCATTTATTTACAGTGAACATAAACATTGATAAAAAAGACACCTAAAAAGGTGCTGTATATGGGTTAACGCGTTAGCAGCGGCTCCGAAACCACTGGTTCTTTGTTACTGCGGATTGAACACCGATGAACATTCCTGAGCAGTTCCTCAACTGCGGATTGTGCAGCGGTGCTCAACAACTTACTTT